>JAVFKF010000162.1:0-44691 GCA_036926295.1 Pachydiplax longipennis
TTATCGGGAAGGTCCTAAAATAAGATTCCGTTATCCCCGTTTGAAATGTATGCTGGAATCGAAATGAGGCTCTTGCATCGAACCAAGGACCATTAGAGAAACGGTAAACAGCTTGAAATAACGTTTTAAATTGCCTCTGTTACCGGGTTTTATCCTCCAGCTTATCGGGAAGGTATTTAAAAAAAAATCTAAAAAATTGCAGCAATGCATTTCTTACGGAAGAATTTCGCGCACCCATCTGGCGTCTCATAGAATTTCATTAACTTTTTATAAAATATTTCTGAAATGATGATGGGCGAATTCTTCTGTGAGAAATCTCACTAATTTTTTCTATATAGATGAAGCAAAAAAGGTTTGGCAAGTAGCTTTTATTCCTCGTCACAGAACTGATTTTTCATCAAGATTTTCATCAGAATTTTCAAATTCCAACATAAGACAGATTATTCCCATTCCGAGATGCTCTGCAATGCACTAAGGCCAATCATTCCCCTCAATCATGAATATGAAATCGTCTGATATCGTCAGGGTCTCCCACTCACGTTTGACCTTGTGTGCAATGTTTCCTTGTAAATTTCTACATTGGAATTACCTATTTTATGAGAAAATGTTTCGATTTTTTTTAACAGAACAAATACGAACTCGCTGTCTGAGCTGATACAAATTCAAAGTTATGGTGAGAATTCCTTAATCACTATTTCTGATGGCAGAACGTCATGTAAAATTTGCCTGCTTTTGTTACCTTTTTCTGCAATCTCAATTTGTAAACATACTGAATAAATGAGAAAGTAAGTGCATTGCTTTGTGAGAGTTACCTTGATCGTAAAACTGAGGCTTGGTCTTCATACAAAATGTGAACCATTGTTAAACGTATAATGAAAGCCTACCAGCATTACAATACCAGGTTATGATGATAAGATGTTGCTTTCACATAAGCTTCTTGAAAGAATGTTTACTGCAACTTGTTTTACTGCTAGATGATGAGTTTGAAACGATTGATATATGCTATTACAGATATTAAAAATCTCTCTTGTTTTACAGGAACACTCCTTTATTCCATGTTGGCTGTACTTTAATTATGCTAAGATGATTTTTTCTATATCCAGGTGTTCTCCATTTTGAAATTGTGACTGTGATTGGTGAGCACATGCATGTTTAACCCTTTGGATTCCTCATCTACTGACCACTTCAACTTCTGGAGCTCACATTCTTCCCAAGCCAAATCAAGCAACTACAGAAGAGGAAATGGAACAGTATGTTGCAGGTAATATTTATTATTAACTAAGGCAGTTGACATTCGTATCATAGGATACTGATTGGAAATCTAAAAGTATCTTATGAAAATATTTTGTAGATGAGTCATTCACCATTTGCAATGTAGAATTAACTGGTTTATAGTGTTACGAGTAAAAGTTGCTTGCATACTGCAAGCTATCAGTTGAAATCAGTATCGTACCAAGTAATGCCTGAAATCAATTTTGAAAACTTCTCGCAAAAGACCGCCTGGCGACGAACTAAGGACCCGATCGTGCTACACAATTGCATATTAATATTAGATAAGTGCCATTCTGACCAGTTCCAAAGTTTCAATTCAATATCTTATAAGGAAGTTCCTAAAATAAGATTACGCTTTCCCCCTTTGAAATACACGGTAGAAAAAAAAATGACGCTCAGGCATGGATCCAAAACCCGTCAGAGGAACGGCGGATATCGTATATAAAACATATTAATTGCCTCTACGTACATTCCATTTTATATCATTCCCGGTTATCGGATAAGCATTAAAAATAATTGTGAAAATTGACAGCCATGCATTTTATTCAGGAGAAATTTACACCCACTTGGCGTCGAACTCACGGTCGTTTGGTAAAATTTCATCAGTTACTACAACAGATAACCACGGCATCTCCAACCTCCGTGATTTTAACGGTTCTATCTCTCCGAGAAAGGACTTAAAACAGTTTTCGAAAATTCGCGCTATAGACGGCCTGGCGTTGAACACAGGACCCGTTCGTGAGATACAATGGCATACGAATGGTAGATAATTGCCACTCTGACGTGTTTCAAAGTTTCAATTCAGTATCTTATCGGGAACGTCCTAAAATAAGATTCCGTTTTCCCCGTTTGAAATGCTCGGTGGAATCGGAATGACACTGTTGCATCGAACCAAGGACCACTGGAGGAACGGCGAACCCCATGAAAGAATGTCCTCAAACCACTCTGAAACCATTCCGGGTTTTATCTTTCCAGCTTATCGAGAAGCCATTTAAAAAAATCGTCAAAAATTTCAGCAATGCATTTCTTACGGAAGCATTTTGCACCCACCTGGCGGCGAACACACAGTAATTTGGTAACATTTCATCCTTTGGCACTATGGAAGACCATCTGATCTGCACACACCGTGATTTTGATTGCTCTATCGCATCGAGAACGGCCTCAAAACAGAGTGCAAAAATTCGCCTAAAAGAGCGCCTAGCGTCGAACTCAGGACCCTTCTGTGAAAGGGAATAGCAAATTAATATTAGATGTGTGCCATTTTCGCTAATTCCAAAGGTTCGATTCAATATATTTTCAGGAAGGTCCTAAAATAAGATTCCGTTTTCCCCGTTTGAAATGCATGGTGGAATCGGAATGACCCTCTTGCATCGAAACAAGGACCACTAGAGAAACAGTGGAAGTCATGAAACAATGCTCTTAAACGTCTCTGTCACCATTCCGGGTTTTATCTTTTTAGCTTATCGGGAAGGCATTGAAAAAAATTTTCCAAAATTGCAGCAATGCATTTCTTATGGAAGATTTCGGACCCACCTGGAGTCGAACTTACGGTCATTTGAAAACATTTCTTCCATAAGAACCATAGAAGACTACCTCAGCTTCAACCTCCGAGATTTTTGTTCCTCTATCTTACCGATAAGTGCCTCAAAATAATTTTCAAAAATCCACGCAATGCATTCTTATGGGAAAATTGCGATATTTAGGACATTCTAGTATCGAACCCATGACACCTAGCGTCGATGTCTGAATTATTCTAGCATCTAGAGTGTGAGGCCAGTACGTCCTAAAAATCTGACATGGACGGCGCTTGTGGAACATGGTCAGAATTCGTATCCCCTATATCTATATAGGTATATCCGGAGAGTTAGCTATATATAGTAGATAACAGTCTGCCTAATTTTTTATTCTTAGAAACTATATATTGTAAATGTATTACCAATGGATTTAGCCTGCATAAGAGAAGCTATTTATTAGGGGAGCTGGTGATTGATATGCAAAATTAGAACTTTTTGACTGACAATCCGGTAATAGCCTTGATCGAATTCTTCAATGAAATTGTACAGCAATGAGAAAGATTCAAATTTACATGCTTAATTGAGTAATAAAAGTACATAAATATAAATTAGTAATAAATGAGATTTTGGTTATCCCATGCCAACGCTTATTCATACCTGTGTGCAAGATACTCTTAGATAAAATAATATTAAAATGGTTTTTTTAGACTTATTAAGGTATTTACAGTTTCTTACTTCTTCTCCATGTTGAACCAACCTATTAATTATTGAGGCAGGAGTAGTTATTCTAGAAGTCCTGCTGATGTCATTTAGTACATACAGAACAAACTGGGAATTGAAACAAGGATATACTACAGTAGATACAAATGCCATACCTACTTGGCTATTCCATGAATGATGAAAATGTTTACTCAGGGTAGCAGCCATATATTAACTAACCATCCAGCTGTAAAAATTTCATGGATTAATCAAAACGGAAATTCTTTTCGATAGATAATAGCTTGATGGATAATTATGAATCTAATCAATGAGAATTAAGGTTGAATTCAGAATAAAGTCTGAACATTTGTGTGGCCAATGATATCCTCAAGTCATATAACATAGCTAGCTCATTTGAGGTAATGTATGTTTTTTCGACAATTTATTTTTATTTATCGAACTTGCATCCATGTTTATTATTTTGAGAATATTGTATGCTATATATCTTGAAAGGAACTACATATTTCGTTGAATGAATTTTTGCAGAATCACCTGACCCTTAAACTGCCGAAAAGTTTATTGTATGTTTTCTAAAGGCAAATGCAGGAAAACATTCTTGCTTTTTTGACCTACTATTTCAATTTTATGGCCCTGCCTTCCAATGAAGAGTCCAATCACCAAGTCCTCTCCATTGTTCAGGGAATGGGTTTATCTCAAATGGTTTTTCCTTATGCCGGAAAACCCAAATATAAAAGGTTCTATATTTAACCCCTCTTCCTACTTATCTCCATTATTCGCTGCCTTAGGGTGCTTTTTATTTTCTTTGTGATTAGTCAGTATTGTTACAATTGAGATATTTGAATATTATTTGATATCAAAATTAACAGAATACTGCAAAGAAAGTAATCTGAACTGCATATTGAATCAAAATTTCCTATAAAATAAATAAAAATTGGCAATCACATATCCAATAATGCAAAGCAATTTAATTTCTCGGCAGTAACCGTTGACTGAATCCTAAGGTTTAAGGTTCATCCGGATTATGAGGGTCTATACCTGCTACCACTATCCAGTTGAAGAAGGAAAATATCTCCCACACATAGTTAATGGGAAAATGAGAAGAAGGCAGCTCCCTCAGCCAATGGGTTAGAAGGCATAGCAAATACAAGAAAATGTCAAACCTGAAGGGTTAGCTAAAAATCAGTCATGTTTACTGAATATTTCTTTGTCTCTCCTGTACCAAAAGTTACAGACATTTACATGGAGGAGTTTCATATGTTGGCAGTCTACCAGAGAGAGTAGAGGAACTGGGTGGACCTGCTCTTCTTCAGATGGCAATCAAAGAGTGTTGCAAATGATCTTCTATATTTTGCATCTTCAATGAACAATGAAGAACTTGACTATCCTGAATTTTATTAACTATAGAGAAATATTTACCTTTAGTTTACTTAAATGAAATACTCCTTAGAATTTCCACAACTTTTACATATATCTTTCATTAAATGTATCTCATTTCATGAGCAGGTCCTTAAACACTTATGAATTGCAGTCCTTATTAAGCTTGTTCTAGTTATGGATACCAAATGTATGTACAAGAATTGTGACAATTCCTTAGAAATGTTACATATTTCATTCTATTTAAGCTGATTTTTTTTACTGAATATAGACAATAAATGATGATGACAGTCTGTAAAGTTATCAAGATCATTGAAACTGGAGGTTTGCATTTCATACACCTAGAGGAGAGAAAGAGCTCTAATGATATGAGAGTGTAGCTTATCCAAGGTGTCTTAAATGAAATAAGATATTATCAGACTTTGTAATCATTCAAATATTCTAAAATGTCTCCCTCTGTAAACATGTCCTTAACTGAAAATGTATTAAATAGATAAATCCTTTGATTGACTTTTATTTATCCCCAAATATGGAAGGAAATTTTATGGCAGATCTTCCCATTTCTCTTAAAACTAATCTATGGCATACATTTTTAAAGATAAGAGAATTTTGCGTTCACCTAAAATGCTGAAACTGATTTTCTGAATATAGCAATTCCTTTTTACCTATGACTAGGGACTGATAACACCTTGTTGATTGATGGCTGTGATTGCTTACTCTGAAATCACTGTTTGTTTCACATCAAAGAACGTGGATCAAAATGTTAGTTGTCGAGCAGCTAGATCGGTTACATGTACCATGGCCTCCTCTTGACGTACATAATTAGCAAATAAAGGTGTTAAACATGAAATTAGAATTTAAGGACATGGTGCCATAAAGATGGCATTCTCATTTGGAATCAACAAAAGCAACGTATGTAATTGATGACGTTATTTATTCAGAGTTTAGGAGACTTAATATTTTCTTCTAACAAAAACATTCATTCACCCTCAATAAATAAAATGAAATTAGTAGATGATAGTAAGTACAAAGTCATTCAATAAATTGAAATATTCTTTTACGTAATAACTGCAGTTGGTAGTATTCAGAAAATGTGAAATTTTAAATAATACAGTGCAGTTGAAAAGTAAGAAATTTGTTGGAAACTTCTGTAGTATGTAATCAATAGCCCACACTCATTGGAGCCCTACGGATATTTAGCAGCAATTGCAGTTCCCAATTCCTCATACCTTAGTCTGAAATGTAGAATGTAGGAAAATTTAGCATTTCTTATAAAATTGTATGCAGTAAAACTGTTTAACTGTGAAGTTTTATTTTGTGGAAACCCAAATAATTCCACTTGTAGGTTATACGAAATTGATTTCAATCATTTTATCCATGATTTTCATCCAATAATCCTTATGATTTTCAATGTAATGTAGATATATGTGAATATATGTTGAAAATTTAGTTCACCAATCCTTATTGACAATCCATTGAGAAGAGTAATTTCGTTAAAACACATTCATTAGCGAAATTAAGAATTGGAGAAATTTAGATATTGAATATTTCTGATATATCGCATAAAAACTCTTATGATTTCACATTATACCATATGCATTCGAATGATGAAACTGTATTCCTACACTCCCAGAGATTTTTATCCAGGCTTCGCTATGATGGAACAAGAGGAATCATGTACCGCCCTTCATCCTAAAATTCGTAGCGATGGTATGACTGTTCAGGAACTCGATTTTGGCGGAATCGGTGCGGTGGCTTTTCTAAAGCTGACTCATAGCAGTCGGAGCATTTGAACGGAGCGGACCTGTCTCTGCTGGCGTCTCTCAACGTTGGACAGCTTGGCAATGTAAAAACTTTTGAAATGTTCTAGTTATTCAATGTTTATTGGTCTTATATCTTACGGATGAGAATTCGCGATTGCAACGAACTTCTGATGCGATGATTTTATGTCAACCTTAGTGTTCACAATGCCTTATTTCTTTTCTAAGTTCGTCTCTAAGCGGCAGGAAAAGTGTGTGGCAGTTGCAGTGTGCTATTCGCCCGAGTTACAGGATAATTCTCCACTATGTTGCCAGGCAAAGTCGACGGAAGTTGAACTTTCAGGATGCTGTCATTACTCTTTTTCTCGGAAGATGGGTACGTACTTTTCAGTTTGGCCCTCTTACTGTAAGAATATCCTAAACTTTAAACATAATTCAATAATGGAATAGTTTTCTAGGCTCCGTGTTTCATATTAAGGGAAGTCGTGATTCATGCACCCGCTGCCACGCGACGAAAGGCGGCATACACAGTTGAGTTGAGATATTTTCGTCGAAAAGAAACGCAGAGTAGCTTCATCATATCTAAATAACTTTGAAAATTCCATCAAATTCGATCAGTAAACTTTCCCGAAATGGTCGTAAGTCGAACCTCGCAAATCAATGTCAAAAAATATTCTTAATCGCTGACGCTAAAATCTCTGAAGATCTCTATTTATATATATTCTATCATTCATTCATACAAATAGGCCAAATCATCCATTTAAATAAGGGAAATGCATGAGCTTGGCTTGAACAATCGTATTTGTCGTCAAGGGGACCTGAGGCTTTTTAGAGAACACTCGAAATAGCCTCAGGATTTCATCTCAATAGTGATTACATCAGTCATTCAGTGAGGATTTGATGATACTTGTACAATGGAAATTGCATTAAGATTCCATCCGAATCGGTCCGCTCAATTCATCTCCACTATTATTTTTCATTATACTGAATCAGAAAAGAGGCGATTTTAAAATTAGTAGATGAAGCGGATCTTCTCTGAAAATGAAGATTTATGAAATAACGGTTACCGATTCATAGATTGGTAGCATCAATAAACTGAGGGATTTTGCTTTTGAGACTGCGTTCTAACTTTCCATCCTGGTCAATTGAAAAGGATATCCATTCATCTTAGATATGCATTTAAATTCTGTATCACTTTCGAATACTACTACTCGAAGAACTTAGCTTAGAATTTAAAAGGGACGTTGCTTGTTCTATGCTTTGTTGACTTTTAAAAGGCCTTAGATAGAGTTTAAGGAAATATCTTCATTGTGAATTTTTATCGTTTGGAGTTATGATTCGGAATCGTATTATCATCATAACAAATTTTAGTAGGTTTCCTCATTAGCAATATGCTGTTATAATATAGACTCGTGTAGACGAATGTGAATTAGACATATAAGATTAAGGACGACGATTGGAATTGATCAGAGATTCCTTATAATAAAGAGATAATTTTTGGTAATTAAATAAGAAGCACGATTAATCAGGTAAGACTATAGTGCACAATGTAAAGTTAGAATGTGATTGCTGTAGAATGTATGTTATTCCAAACATCCAATTATGGAATGATAGAGATGATACAAAGGTGACTAAATATAATGTATCCCTATTTGTTGTTCAATTGGGATATTTCCGTGTTAACTGCTGATAAAGGAGAGGACTTTGACTTATCTTGTACTGAAGTGCTTCCGAAAGAGAACTCTCAGAGGAAGGGTAATGCTTGCAGAGAAAGAACGCACACTTGGCAATCGTAACTACTTTTGTTTACCACCGGAAACACAATTGGAGTGAGGTTTCTTTAGATGAAAAGAATACAGAAAGGAGATAATAGATAGAGAATGAAAAGAATTCACTCATAGCTCTGGAATCTATTTTGTATCGCTTGAAAGTTCGGCTAGTGGTGGTAACTGCCCTCCCTCGCAAAAGGTTGCTTTCGTTCCTGAGCTCCATTCATAGATGATTCATGCTATTCTCTCGTAAATATACATGGTAAAGAGGAATGCGACACGATCCTCTGAAAATGGATTCTCGTCGTTCATGGCTTTGCAAAACATTCTCGTGATGGAACAGTTATTTAATTGGAATGTTTTAATGGAAGGCCTCCAACCTAGCCATTCTCGCGATTTCGTTGATCTAATTCAATGACTAACGACGCCTAATCGCTTAGCTATATATTGAATACTGCTTGATGGAGCGACTCGATGATATTTTTCTCGATTAAATATAACCGTAGAGAGATTTGTTTTCGGAATACCAAACGCATGTTAATCTAAGTGTTACTTCGCGGTCCACTTCGGCCATTAGCTTTTTTCTTGAGTCTGTTATGTATTGCATTTGTTTACTCATTTTTGAAGAAAAGGTATGTATTAAGGTTTTGAGCAGGGAATGAGTTCTTTCAATAGCTTCCCATAAAAGTGAATGTTTCGTTACAGTTCGAGGATGAATTCAAGATTAATTTTTATATATGTTCGGTATGATTATATTCTATTCAGGTCGTAGTTTCCCGACAGCATGCTGCTGTATTCCGTAGCCTTTTCAAGAAATTGCAGGTGAATTTACAGTGTTAAACATTTCCAAGTATTTATGGTATGCTACGGTGCGCTTTAAGGTATATTTTTTTAAAATTACCTAATCTTAGATGTCTTCCTAAGCCTTATAACATACGCTACTTCTACCTTTTTTTCTGGTTTAGGTTTTAGGAATCTTCCGACTTCACTTGTACCATTCCTTTCATGGTGTTGCGACCCTTTTTTTACTAACTGGCTGATACTCCAACGCCTGCTTTGGGTAAGTTTCCTTAGACATTCTTTTCCCCTCTTCTTTTACTCTACAAAGTTAACCGACGTTGGCTGTAAACCTAGGCCTCCTCTTAATGACGTTTTCCATAATTTGCCTAACGTTGTACAGACTTTCACGGTCCTAAGAATTTTATTTCCAACGACTGTGTTTATATGATTTTATTTTGTTTCGCTGCCTAACATTCGGATCAATACTAAATTTGTAAGATTGCCTATAATATATGAATCACGATCTGGGTTTCATTCCTGGTGTTACCTTTGAAATTAGTTCTTATTCTCCCACAAGCTATCACGAAAAAGTTAATTTCATTTCTAATATCTCTGTCCTCGTCGTACGTCATATTGCATCCCAAATACTTGAAATGAATTACCTATTCCTATGAAAAATTTTGTTTTTATGTCATTACTTTCTAAAAATTCCATTGGTTTGGTTTTTCTCTTAAAATATTCAGGTTAAACCTTTTGCTCAGTGTTTCTAAATAATAGACCACTTGCAATTTATTTTCTCCAGTTTGGAGAAATACTTGATCATCGGTAGGTAACATTGTAATCAAGTTCTCGGAAGACTATGCAAGGAGCTACAATGCCTTCTTTCTGTTTTCTCAGAAGGTTATCTACATGAAGACGGAACTAAGCCCTTGACAGACCTTGCCTAAAGTCTTGGTTAATGACATATGCTGTGACAACAGATTCCCAGCATCAATCATCATACTGGAGCTCCTGTACAGGTTAAGAGTAACTTTGATGATATTTTTGCCAAATTCTCTTTTCTCTTGAATTGTGAACACCTCGTTTCTCAAGCATATCTTTATTTCTGGATATTTCTATAGCCCAAAATTATTGTAGCTCTGAGTAGTATTAAACTCTGAAACTAATTAAAGCTTTAAAGATATTCTGGGATAGTTTCAAATTAAGAGAAACGACACTGTTGTGCAGGCTTTTTCTAAAAATGAAAGATATTATAGTTAAAAATATTGCGACGTTCCCACGCAAGTTACAGTGAAGTGTAAAAAATCTTTCGTTGTATGTAATTGCGTCTCCCTATTGTTTTGTTTTTAATTTTCTCTCAATCTCAGGCAAGAGTATACTGTTAGCTCGACGACATGCACATAAATCAGTGTATAATAATTTCGAAAAAACAGAATATGGTATTTTGATTTATCAGATTTTTACAAATCAGATTAAATGTGATATGTAGATTTGTCACATTCCTTTTGATCTTGTTAGCGTAATCCACAAGATCTCAAAAACATCCGTCAGGTATATTTTTGGTGCGTGGTATAATTATCACAAGTAAACCTGCCACACTTTTTGATGGGTGTAAATGTGCCACTTTGGAATTCTGTGGGCGGTAAAAAAAACAAGGAAATTTTCACGGTGAGACATAACACTTTTGACAATGTTTAAAACGATTTTGTTAATGGCTCAGATTTTTGTAGTTATTCGTGTATAGAATACAATCATTTTGTTATATGTCAATTATTTTAATCATCTTCACGCAATAATATAATTTTGGCAATGTAAGGAACAGTTTTGCCTATCACTCACGCCATTATTTATCACTATTGTTACTATATGCGTGAATGAAATAAATTTTTCAGTTTTTAATAACTTTTACGTCAAAAATCAATTATGCACTATTCGCTTCAGAGGGTAAAAGGGAGATGAAGATAGCTATGAACCGCTTTCAAGTTGCTATCTACAAGATTAATCGCCAAACCGAATGAAAGTAGTTATCTAAGTGGTGGAAGGAGAGGGGGGTGATATGCACATTTAAATGGCTGTGTGATATTCATCAAACCTCCCGTATCGACACTTCGTTTATCTTGAACGGCATGGTTTTGGGAAGATCCAGTTTCTTTATTGGGTTGTTGTTCCTGGATTGCAATGAACGATGTTGTATAGTCTCTAGTTTCATAGCATTGTAGAACTGGAATCTTTTCTTATTTAAAACACAACGAGTTACTTCCGCGATCCCTTCCTTGAACCTTCTGACTAACCTTCACCACGTTTAATATTTTCTAGTTTATTACTAGATGAAATTTCTACAATCGCTTAAAAGCAATTCTAATTTGTAAACGTCAGAGTTCTTAATGCTTGGTAAGGCTTCATAACGCTTAATGAATTAATTATTTTATATATCTGAGAAAATATTGCAGATTAGGAGAAGTTAACGATAATAAATGTTGTCTGATGATGCTGTTCACAGTCGGTTAACTATGTATCCAATTCCAATATGCTCTACTACTATAATTATCCAACTCCACGTACCATTCCAATGTACCTCAGAAGAGGATATTGCGACTATGAATCGAAAAGAAAGAGTAGATGTGGCTACAGAGCATCGCGGAACAACAGCCCGAATACTGTTGATATTTTTATCCGCCACAACTTAAGTGAAAGCATCCATCTTCTCGAAATATATTTAACACAATTTGTGATTTATTTCATTTGCATTACGGTGAGCGGGTGAAACGTATAAGTTTCCTTAAGATATAAACTAATTTCCGACAAAATATGTCCATTGTAAAGCCGTGTTCAATATTTTCCCGTTCCTAAGAGGAAACGGGTTTTCTTGAGGTAGAAACAGCTTTAGTGTTTTATTCACGATTTGGAATGGTTTTAATTCTGCCTTTTAACTTACAAGGCATACGCATGCAAGGAATACCCGCTCGCCAATATTCTGTCTTCTAATTTTTCGCACTGGATTGAATTATGGTAAATTTTCCTTATTGAAGTTCAGGTTTCGTGGTATATTAGAAAATCAGAATGCTTTACATAATCGTCATATTCCTGACCCGCGTGTGATTGATGGTGAGGGAATATAAATTCAGGAGCTAAGATGGAGAATTGTAGAGAAATTAGCTACACTTTGTCATGGGATTTACGTTAGAACCAGGTCTCCGAGACCCTGATCTTGGAAATTTTGTGAAATATTTCCCAAAATCTTGGATTGCAGCCGTGTTGTAAAACATTTTGTTGTTATTCCTCTATTAAGAACCATTTTCCAAACGGCCAGAGGGTTTCCTCCTGGTTTCTACTGAGTAGAAGGTACACTATGTTTACTGCTTGGATACCCCCTTATCCTTTTCGTCCTCTGCTGTGATAAATACAAAATTTGATGGAGAATATATTTTTGATTGTACTATGTAACGTAGTACACACGCTACAGAAATTTCTAATAGTAGGTATGCATATATACGTAGGTAATAAAAGATAAAAATTTTGATATATGTTGTGAAGGAGTAGTTGATAAAATCTTGCAATAAGGATCATTTTAACCTCGAGCAAAGGGATTATTCCTCTACCGCTCCCTACTTTGTATTTAATTAGGTATTGTATATTTGTATAAGTATTGTATAATTATTTAATAATATATTATATATTTGTTGATAGTGACATTTTAAAAATCAATGCCTTTGGTTTCATAGATGCAATTTGACGTGAGGTCCTGCAGCGGTGAGTTCCTCTCTAGGGGTAGAAGGTGCCTTTCGAGGATGACCAGCGACATTCTGGCCTCCTCCCGTCGAATTGACCGCGAAGAGCCAGAATAAGGGGGTGATACTTGTGCGTTGTCAGTGCTGTGTGAGTGTGAACGTGAGTGAAAGGTGATTTGAAAGGTGCGCATCTTTCAGTGTTTAGTGAGCGCTGTATTCAGTGATTAGTGTATGAGTGACAGTGTATATGTACGTGAACACAGCCTGTCTTGGAATACTTATAAGAAGGTAAGTTAATATTCTTTCTTTGTTTCTATATATGATTTGGTGATGGGCATCAGAGGTCTTCCTAGGCGTAGTATTAATCACCAATACGTCCCTGCAGTGTTATAGCACGGTATCCCATATACCTTTCTTTATGCTCTACTCTTATGAAATGAACAGGGTGCCCCAAGTTTGTGAGCTCCTTTATTATTTCCTTCCCATTTTCTCTAGCTGGTTAATTGTTAGATTTGAAAACTTTTAGCATGGGGTCTGGCTAGTCCTCCATGATGCTACATTTCTTCTGTGAATAAACGCTTTATGAATGAATGGTTTTCATCCATAGAAGGTTTAAGGCAATGCTTTAGCTGAAGATAATTTCCGATTGCTACATTGAAACTAAATTTGCTTTACCGGTTAAAAAACACTGAGGTTTGATGGAGTATACATTCCTTATTAAGAGTTCATTTGTAAAAATGTGGTGTTAGAATGATAGATTAAAAGAATAATTGAACAGCCATAATACCTTTTTTTAATCATAAATGCGTGATATATGGAACGTATTCCATGCATAGCATTATTAAAGTGACTAGATTTTTACATTCCCCCACCATTGACCTGGTGGGTTCTAATGGAAGATAATTGTTCTCTAAATGCTCTTGACACTATTTTATTACTTTTAATTTCTCATGCTACTTCGATTGCCGATATTTTTTCACTTTCAATAACTTGTATAGCATTTTGAAAAAGAGATGCTTGATTGTATATATAAACTATAGCCAAAGTTTTGAGTATCTTTTTCAAAAAACTCTTCTTAATTTCTAGGACATTTATCCTGTGTTGAAAAGTCGTATTTTAGAGGATTGTAGAATTTAAAATTTCTTTCCATGGCTGGCAAAGGAGCTTACCAGCGCCTTTTACAGTTTGCAAGAATTTTTTAATATTTGACATCCGCTGATTAGCTAAATTCTTTCAGCATTTCAACACTCACGGTGTGCATGTGGAAATACATACACTAGGTACACAAGAATATGTTTTACTAAGGAGATTTTCCACATGTATGATGAACAAATCAGAAGCTGCTTCAACGGCGATATGTATTATGTGCGCTGCACAACCAACACAAACAATGTTTTCGTACAATTTTTAAGAATATTCTATATGTGCCTCTTCTCGCTATTCCTCCAAAATTTGAGTTCGTATTTTTTTAATTAAGAAGTATGAAGACCTACGTTATTGCGTCTATAATTTGGGTACTGTATTTACTACGAATTAGGCTTTCTTGTGGAAGCTTGACAATTCTTCTCGAAACGGTATGCTTTAATTACATAATTGATTAAATACTACATAGAGAGCATTTCATTTTCGAACTCCTTTCAAAGCATTAATTTTTAGGCCCGCAATAAGAATTAGAATCTTTACCTCGCGTATAGTACCCAAAAACGCATAGATGAAACGTTCAAGGATCGATCTTACATAGAGGAATACCATCGAGAGAGCACATTAAACTTCAAAGTTCAAAAATGTGACACGACAGCATCATAAACGCACAGAATATGGAAAAATCGAAATTTAAATCTCCGTAGTGTATCGAGGGGAATATTAGCTTGGCAACCATGTTCTACCGAAATCAAAATGTATTTCTTAATTTGTTTATTCATAAGCAGTATCATAGCAAAGACATTCGTATTGGATATATAGCGAATAGCTATCAGAAGATAGGTCAGTGGTCAGTAGTCAAAATAAACACTCGTTATATTTAATAACTTTTTTGAATTGCCAATGGACTGTTGAAGTGATCGTATTTAAAAATAACTCGATTTTCTTGCACAAAACTTCCGATTGTAAATTTTGAATATCAAACTATGAAAATGGATATGTACGGGATTTTGACTCTGTCAGTACTTTACCGTCAAAATAAAAGCTTATTTCATTATCTTTTTTATAATTTTTGATTACAGTATAAACAGTTTCAATAATCATAAATTGAATTATCTCTGTATATTAATAGAATGGTTTTGATTAAATAATTCGAATTTAACATTACGATCATAGACATCAATACAATGTCCACGTTATCAGTGCTAAAATGGCTGAATTCAAAATAAAAACATTATCTAATATGAATAAGCATGATGTGTGTGAATAAATGCATGATAACTTTTATTCGAGTACCAAAAACTGCACGACGTTCACACTTTAGATGACTTAAAATGTACTCCCAGCGCAGATAGCAGTTTAAATCTTATTTATCGTCCTCAGATCTCACCACACCAAAATTCCCGTTGTCACAAGAAAACAGGTACACTTCGTTTTTATCGCTTCCAGAGTATTTTTATATTGAGAAATTAAATTATAAATGACAGCAGAACGAAATCAATGCTACTTCCAAAAGAATTTCATAAGGGTTTCACTTTGGAATATTGTGGTTTATTGCTGAAAAGCACGCATTTATAAATTGACTCTTCGGTGAATTCTTCCATATAAGATTGGGACTATGTTCTCATGTATTTCATTCACTTATTTACTCCATAAGCATCGGATAAATGATGCATGACATTTGATTCCTAATTGTTATTGTTACAGTTTGATTATGATATAAAAGTAGATGTAAACCTGAAGTTAATCTATCGTTTAATTCACGTATTTCATTATCATAATGTATGGAAATAACATACATCGTGCTAAAGCGAATGAATTCCATAACACCATGATTTGCTTAATATTAACGCTAACATATCCTAGAGCTTCATACGATTGTCATAGAACTTTTTGAATGCATTCAGCCTTTCTGTCGTAATCCGATATTTAGAAATTCATATATTGTTAATGTCATGAAGGAAATTTTTATCAGAGGTGCCTCTTACTTCAGAACTGAGAAAATTATAAAACACGCGATTGGAATATGAATCTTGATTGAATATTATCAATATCTATATCTTGGGAAAACGTTAAAGTAACACCTCGCCCTAACTGTAGTCCGGACCGAGAATGAGCGTTAAGTCTTTCTAGTTATATTTTGCTATCCTCGATCTTAGATTGCGGTCCCAGAAAAGATTCCATATTTGAGAAATGCCCGTGATCTGCTCGTTTACGGTTTTCATCCTTATATCTCTTAAAAAATAAAATGCGGTTGTCGAAATCTCTTTCCCTTACGAATACACATGAATTGCAGATAAATTTGAGAGGTTAGAATCATTGATAGGATATATTAAGAAAAGGCAATATTCAGTGTGTCGAAACTTCTTCCGTGTCGATTCGTAGGGAAAGAGTTAAGAAATTTCTCTTAATCAGTTCCACTTTGCCAACGATGAGTTAATAAAACGCAACTACCAAGTGCACTTTTCGTTGGGTAAATCAATAATTTCAAGTCCTGAGAATCGTCTTTTAAGAAGATTTCATCCTTATTTTGGAAGATTGTTCAGATACCGTGCTAATTAAGACCATTTTGTGCGATTTCCGTATTAACTAGTAGTATCTTTTAAGGATCGATCTATATATGTCGTTTTGCGTCCGTTTTCAGCCTTATTTTGGATTCTTTCTGAAGGATCGACCTTAATACCTTTTTGGGCCGTATCTTCCTTTTATTTTCAGTATTCTTTAGATAAAAAGGTATATGACACGTCATCATACCGATTTCAACATATTATTGGGAAATTTTAAACATCGTACTAGATTATTTGCTTGTTGGGGCGATTTCATCAATATTTCGGATAATTTTCAAATATCGAGACGAAAATGCAGGTTTTCCGGCGATTTGTAGCCTTTATTTGGAAAAATTCACTAATATCCGGTTAAATAAGCTGATTTTGGAACCTGTTCAGCTTCATAATAAAAGATGCTTAATTATCACCGAAAATACGATGTCTTTGTGGCGGTATCGTTTTTATTTTGTGAGATAATTTTTAAATGCCGAGCTAAATAAGCCGACATTGGGTCGATTAAATCTTATTATGGATACTTTTTTAATACAGTGCCAAGTACGATGTTTATCCGCCTTATTTTGAAAGAATATTCATACAGCGAGCAATATCATCCATTTTTCCGTCGATTTCAGGGTAATCTTGGAAGACTTTTCATTTATTGAGCGAAGTGATTGAGAACGGACAGTGAGTTTTGCTACATATTTTATGAACCGTACTCAAAAAAACCATTTTTGGCCTCTTGGCCAGATTTTTCGATTCCAGCCTACTGTGCGCCGCCTGCTTGAAGATGAGTTCATATCTCAGTTATGTCCGTCAATGGTGGCATAAAGGTGGTCGGAGTTTATTCGCTTGCGTTGAATTCTGTGGCCCTCGGGCGAAGAAGTATTATTCTGCGATGACGTTCCTATTGTTTACGTTCCCCTTCCCTGAATAAGGGAAATGAGCATTTCCGCGAACAAAGTGCATTTCTCCGCGTCAGACTTTTTTACTCCATTTTCGTCGATGAGCGGGGCCGCCATATTCTGCCCCTGATTTTGCCTACGAAGTTCCAAATCTTCATGTTATAATCACTGTTGTCATCCAGATCGTCAATTTCTCGTTCGATTTTCTCATTTTTGAAACTGGCAATGTCTTTTCGAATGACGTTTCTCGAAAGAGGGTAAGACAAAAGCGGTTTTTGGTACTGCTTTTTGGTGCTGTTCTAGTCGATATATTATCTAAATTGGAAATGGAGGAGACTGAGGTGGCTGTTTTCTTTATCTTCGAATTTTTTGAAAGGAAACGTTAACGACTTCGGTGAGTCTGGCGATAGTATGATCGATAAAATCATCGTCAGTTTTACCCGTCTGATAATTTGAAAACGGTTTTAAACGGGAGGAAAAGTTATTGGAATTGTCAATTGTCGTGTACTCTTAGTTAGGAAGTTCATTTCTTTAGGGAGAGAATGAAGAAATCTTGAAATTTTAGGAGTCGTGCAGTTTACGATTTATGGGGGGCAATACACCTTAGCTTGAGAAATTAGAGTAGCTGAAACATGAGTTGATTGTTTACATAAAATAAACAAAGAAAACATTTCCTATGTATTTTAGGAATTCGTATTAAATCTATTTCTCTCAAATTTCTGTATCCGCCCCCATTTCAAACTTATCTACAGAATCAATCGATCAATATATATAAGACTTATTTTACATTATATTAAATATATTCTATAGTTAAATAATTATATATAATAATGAAATAGTAGCTATTTTACTTTCATATTACATTATAAAATTACCGTGGTTTCCCATGTTGGTCTGGGTTTTATATTTCTTCTGAAATCTAATTTATGGTGCTTTCCTTCTAAACTTCTACCATATACTTAAATAGGAAATTCGTATGTTTGACGAGCACCTTTCTGGGAGGATACAGACTTGAAATTTAGCGTATAGTTAGAGAATTCACATCCGTAACTCGATATGCAAGAAAATCTTCCGAAATAGTTCTGGGTTCGACATCTGGACATTTACGTGACACGCTTTGTTATATACGCCGGTGTCCTTTCATACTCAGAGACACACACATGTGTGTGTTAGAGTATGATGTAGCAGCTGATAACATATACACGTGTAAAGAAGTGTGTATCTGTCATCAGATGCTCTCATCATACTCTCACACTTTAAAAGAAAAACATCCCTACCTCAGTAAACCTCTGCCACTTCTTCTCCCTTCCCTTTTTATCCTCTTTATTCCCAAAGGCTGATATTTATTAGGGGAATTCATTAAAAAATATCATTGAGTACAAATTCTCCTGGCCTTACATATTTGAACGTCTATACATTAATCAAGGTTTTATATGGCCTAGGATGGAATCATTAAAATCTTTAATAATATTGGTATTTTTCACAGAACATTATTATTATATAAACTTAAATATGCTTATACGTCGATCAAAATATATATTTCATCTAGGATATTAATGTAATATTATAATTAGATTTTACATCAAAGAGAAACTTAATACTTTAACAATATGTCTAGAAATATAATTAAAGGTAACAATAAAAAAATCAACCCTTCCATAAAGAAAATCAAGAGAATTTTATTATATTTCATTTCGTTTTATCTTCAATGATGTTCGCCCAGCACCCTTCCATTGCGTCACCATCTAGTTCTTCGTGTCCTTTGGTTATTTCTGCATCCTTTAACCATGACTCATCAGCTTCTCCATATCCCTGAGACTGCAATCCCCTGCTTGAGGTGTCTACACCATGCGTTTGTTCTTTAAGTCTTCCGTTACCAGTTGCCCCAGAATTGCTCCTTTCAGTTACAGGGAAAGACATACAAATCAAATGAAATTACTTGAAATGGTAACTCATTGAAGAATTGAAGCACATGCAAACTCGACCTGACCTTTATTCGTATATTTTAGCTTATGGTTTTAGAGCAAATTACATTCTCATGATTTGAAAATCTAAAGGGGCAAGTAAATGATCGTAAAATAATTTCTCATTTAATGGAAATATTTTGTGTTACATATTTCAAACCGAAAATTAAGCCCACTGAAAATTAGGTGAAATGTAGGCCATAATTTCTGAATGTCAATCACCTACTGCTTAGAGAAAAACCTTGATGTCTTTAAGATTTTTTAAAGTAGTCCAAAGGCATTGGTCGTCAAGGAGATTGGTTTTCTAAAACTCAAAGGTTTACCAAATTCTTGTTTCATTTTATCAACTTTCTTGTTAATTCGAATTGAATAGAGTATATTGCTCGACCAAACTGACAATCACTCTGAAATTTACATGCAAAAGTTGGCTTACATGGTATTTATGTAGATTTAGGTCCTAATTAATTTAAAAATTTGACAGAAATATTAATTAAATTCCCTTGCTTTCGGTTCTCACATAGAATTTGTAAGCCTCTATAATTATTGTAACACCAGTGAATTAATCTTATGTAATAATCCTCAATGTGTATGTATTTATTTATCCGATGTCAGTTACTTACGTAAGAAACGGACGGGAGAAATATCGGAACATTAATTTCATGCACTTCCGGACGTGATATGGGATTATATTTACGAAGTCATTTAAGATCCAATGGAGTAATAGATATTGATGTTTGTCTATCCAAAGTTTCCTTGATTCTCTGAATGACCCGAAACACTCTCATAAGAAATGCACGTAAAGTTCGTTTTCATCGGTTGCAGACTTTTATCTGTAGCAGGGTTTAATCTAAAATAATGGTCCTACGAAATCGAGACAATTAAATAAAAATTAAATTAATATTCATATTTTTGTCGGATAGATAGTCGAATATCGAATTTTGGTCAAAATTTTGAGAAGTATGACGTATAATTAGTGTAATTTTGCGTGTATAAAAAACTCCTAGCAACAAATTGTTGAACCTTACACTTATACGAATACAGAGAAAAAATGTCATGAGAAGTGTATGGGGAAATATAGTAGACATTACACGCTACGTAAAGTATTCGAAGACTTTGGAGATGTTGACTGAGCCAAATAATTTTTCAAATAATATAACCTTCTATACCGTAAATGGCTTAAAATTGCACGTCGAGAGTAAAGGTTAAAATAATAAAACGCTTCCTTCTAAAATTATGGAAAATTCTCACAGAAATAATTCCAAAGGTTGTAATGAAAATAAAGGGTGATATTGCATTAACCACAAAATAAAAAAATACTTTCTACAACGTGTTTTCGCGGATGCTATACATTAATTTTGTTATCATATAACAATTGCATAACTGAATAGCAATTTGTTTCGCTGTTTTTCAGATGGAACAGATAAATACGATAATAGTATAACATTTTTCTATAAAGTAAATTTATTTCCGCTACTCTTACGGGAGAATTCGCTAATATATAAATAAGCTTTATATCCATTCTTTTATTCTCAACGGCAACGTTGAGGACAAAGACCTAAATTCGGAAGGCATAGCTGAATAGAAAGGGAAATATTTTGAAAATGGCATTAGAGATTACACGTAAGGAAATGAAAATGCATCGCCGTATCAGCTGGAACTCCGTCAAAACTTCCTCTGGTTTACATACCGTAGGCATTCAATAACAGAAAATGTTGTATCTCAGAGAGTGAACATTTGTAACAGGTCCAAGTTTTATGCCGGATTGCAGCCGAAACTCTCCATTGTATTATTCATTATATGCACTCTTACTTCTACATACAAATATTAAGACTGCAATCTTATGGCCTTTCATTAAATATTTATATGAAGAAACTCAGTGATTTCGATAAAGAATGGTGTTTGCTAACTTCGGGTGCATTTACTTTGGAATGATATATAACACATTGAAAATTTAAGGTACAAAGACATGTCATCATCATAGAGGAGATCTGTGTATGTAGTATTGTTCATATTGTAAAATTTATGTTTTTTGGTCTACGCATATGGATAGATACTTTGATGATCTCTATCTTTTTATACATTTAATTTAGTGAAACAATAATTCAAGTTGAATATTTATTTGGTGGTAGAACGGTCATGAGCTAATGGAATGTTCAGGGATACTGAATAGCAGATGGGAAATGTGTTACTATTAACATTAAAAACTACATTCATCACTAAGATTTACCTTTTAAAATTACCGTACCACTACGTAAACTTCTATTTTTCCTACTATTCTTAACTAGCAATTCCTTCCTTTAACCATAATGGTTTCTTATTGAAGGCAGCATTTCGATTGCGGCAATTAACAATATTCATTATCTTCATTATCATATCGTCTTACGTTGGTTTTGGATTTCGTAAAAGACTTTTATTGAAGCTGTTAGAAGAATGTGTATATTGATTATTTACGAAGAAATGAACGATAATGAAAGTAATCGGATACACTGAAAAAACGGCACAAGAGTGATAATTAGAAACAAAAAAGAAACCAATAAAATGAAGGACGTATTTCGAACAAATTAATATGTGATTTAGTAATATAATCCCCCGTTCACCGTATTGTGCATAATAAAGGGAAAATTTTAATGTTCTGGTGTCGAACCTGGAACCATTACGGAAACGATATCTACTCATTCAGCAACTCGAAAATTTCTAATTTAACTCTTATCGTTTGATGAAATGATCAACTTTTCATTTTGTTTTTAGCAATTAATATGAAACATTCTCATTTTAAACGACACTTATATATTTCGATGCAATTTGAAGAGAGAAAAGTCAACCAAAAGTGATGTTTACAAACAGTGGTTTCAATGTAAACTGTTTAAGACGTTAGTAGGAAATATGAAACAATAACGTACTTGAACTTCAGAATAGCTTAGAAAGTAAGTGAAAACGATGAAGCAACGTTGAGTCACACGGCCTTGAGATAACACTGAGTCGTTGCCATGAAATACTCCAAGTAAATATGACAATGTTTACATTTTCACTGAATGTAAACGAAACTTGTTTGCAGAGAGAGGAAAGGTTGTAGGCATCGGGTGTATGAGGAAAGTATGCGAGACTCCGAATGTCACAGAATGAGTTGAACTAATTCCTAAAGAAGATTTTGTCCATAAAGTGGCTAATTTTATTTATATATATATAATTATATTCAACGTCTAACTTTCTATGTCTTAATTTAAAGTAATATTTGTTTCAAATTAAAAGCAGACCGAGGAAATACCGATTGTTTAATCTGATTTAAGCTCAGGTGGTTTTTATATCAACTCAGAATTCTTACATTTTCCATAAAAGAAATTAAACATTATCAATTGTAATTATTATAAAACTCGCCACTTGTGGTCCTCTGGTAAGCCTTCCTCATCCACTTCAGTGTCCTTCCAAAACTCCGAAAGGAATGCAGAGATCAAATAGCAAAATCTGGAAAAAATACAAACATCAAATTAATTCATTCGTGAAATCGTAGGATAGTACTGTATTGTGAATGTAATGAGAGTGATCAGCTGCCATTGACAATGATTTTCATTTACGGTATTGTTTGCTATGATAACCGAGAATGTCTTATTTCACGTCGTAAATATTTTAGTGGAATTATTTTCGTACTTTATTCAACATATATGCAATTGGACATAAAAGCCATAGAAGGAGAATTGTATTACTTCATATAACTATATAAACTCTATATTTATGTATTTAAGAATTGAAATTATTATATTTTAAGTTACTTAATTAAGTAAATGTTTCTCGTATTAGCTAAAATTTTGCTCTTGGTATATTTATTTATACATATGAATCGTGAACACAATGAAACATTTACAAAATGACGAAAAACGATGAATATTTACAATCAAATTAACCAAGTTCAATTCTCGGTACTTACCAGGCAATGATGAAGTCCTAAAGCAGTCGCAGAGATGTCTTGACGCTACAAATACACTTAAATACCGTTAAGTCACTAATTAATCATCGATCCCAAAGAATTTACAAACACGTAGAACTTATATTACGATAACAGAATTCCGTATCGACTGAAATTCAAATGAAATTCGAATTTCGAAACGGTTTTCTTGAATATCCTTTAGCAGTTCTTCACCATCAGATGTCTTCAAATCAACTGAAGATTTTCCGTTGAAATTAAGTTTTAAATAAAACTGAGTAATCTGATTGGCTGCCGCTGAGGCTGTTTCAATTCGCGTTCTAAATACCCCCTTTTCTCCCCCTACAGCTCAAAGTTGAAACTATTTTCGTAATTTTTAATAATTATTTCAATAATAAGTTATTCATCCAAACTTTATTCGAATTTAATTCGAAAGTTACTTAAAAACATTAGCTTCACTTTCGATTACGTAGTTTAAATTCCAAGTGAATTAATAGGAAAATATTCGTGACGTTGTTGCAATGAATGGTATACGAATATAGATGCTTGATAATTATTCTATTAAAATGAGATGCCATGGAATTTCCTTATAAATTATGCTATATTTACTTGTAATCTTAATATGAAAATGATCTCGTTCGTGTCTATATTTCCATATTTTAAAGCTAACATGATGAACGTAGGAAATACAGAGAATTCGTGGATATGTATTGAAATTAATTTTATATAATAATCGCCATTGTATTTGTATATATGTCCGATCTAATCGGTTAAATTCAAACCGTTAATGCTATAAATCGCAACAGAGATTTTTATTACTTATTTTTAAAATTTTAGGAGATTCTCACAATATTAAATATCTCGAGACAAACTGTTTGAAAATCATGAATTTTCGATGAATTGAGTTAATCAAAATTGAGCAGATACAAATCTCTTACAAAAATTAGCAAGTAATAATTTCATAATGTATCTATTATATAAACTTATGCATTCAGCATCAAAGAAACAAGTATTCGTGGGAACATTAGGAGAAAATAATGAAAACTGAACAATGCTATGTAGCTTTGTTTTGAATGTATTTGGTGGGCTGATTTTATCAAGACTAGTGAAGAGGTAGTTACACTCCCTTAAACCTGTTTTTCACGTAATTTAATTATTTAGTATATAATATAGTTATGGTATATAACGAGGGGACATTCATGTTACGTAAGCTACTCAAGAATCATAAACGTCCAGCCTTGTGAAATACATCTGCAAATATACACAGAAATTCGCAGTATTGTCGTTTGGTATGGAATCTACGCAAAGAACAGCCTTCTATGAGTAATTGGAAGGAATGAGGACATATAAATAATGACATAATTTGCCTTATTTCTCTTCACTGAGTGAAAATGCAATGAAGCCGAACTGTGTAAAAATCTATTCTTATCATTCAAGGCAACAAAAGAATCCGAATTACTCGTGTCTCAGATGCTTACATTATATCACAACCAGCCTCAAAACAATATTAAGAAGGGAATATCCTAGTTATGACTTCTACAAAAGTTCTGAAGAATGATTAGTTTTTATATACAAGAAGAAATGAATCCCATAGAGTCTATGATTCACATGGATAAATATGCATGGAAACTTGTCAGTACAATTGGGTGCTTCATAAAGGAATCTTATCAAATAATCACCGTTGTGTATTTGTCCATCCGATGTCGCTAACACCCGTAAGAAATATGTGTGAGAAATATTTAAAACATTAATTTAACGCTCCTCCCGACGAAATGGAAATTTGGGGATTTGGTTAGAGTTAGAATGGACTATAACATAGCTATATTTTTCTTCCAAAAGTATCCTTGGTTTGACACTAAAAGACTAGAATATGTTCATAAGAAATGCACGTGAAGTTCGTTTCGATCAACTGCAGACTTTTGGTCTTTTAAGAAATTAAATTAGAAATAATTGTCCTACTAAGTCTAGACACTTACCAAAAGAAAGAAAATTGGATAAAGGTTTTTATTTTGGTAGCATATAACCGTTTTATTGTCGCAATCGAACAATAACAACGACAAATTTGGTTAACTTTTCTAGTATAAGCTAGCAGTCTTCCTGATTACTGAGGAGATTGCTGTGTTCAACTCTCAAGAAATTATTAGTGGGGAAGATAAACCCATATGAAACGTATGGGAAACAACGTTTCATGGGAGAAAAGCATTATTATGCCTTAGAAATAAAAATTCAGGTACATAAAATTACATAACCTTCCAGACTGTTGATGCTCTATGATTGGACTCAGTCGATTTCAATCAACAAATGCTTTCGTTCTCGAAATCATGGACAATTTAGCAATAGAAAAGACTGCGAAGTTAACAACGCAGCTATGAAACGCGATGTTTTCTTGGCAAACAAATAAACAAACTTATCGTTATATACATTTATTATAAGTTGAATTTAGTCCCGTTATTTCTGACGGGGGAATTCACTAGTTTATAATTATAATGCTGCATGGAACTATGTGATGTTCTTGATATTATATACATAGAGGTATTGAAGATATATCAATAACGTTTTGGCACATAAATATTTGAGTTAGTTTCTGGCAGTTTTGTACATAGCATTGAGAATATTTTACACGATTATAAGCTGCTTGCATACCGCAAGCTAATCTTTCAATATTTACCAAAACATCCTATTACGCTCGGAACTGCTTGCAAATGTATCCCTAAATTCAGCTAAGCGTAGATTAAAACGGGAAAATATACCTGGTCTGGTATCGAACCAAGGTAAACTTGCAGTAAACGTTGTCGCCGATTAAGTTTCGATAAAGACCCTTCTTACTGTTTGATGAATTTCGAATCGATATGGTAACACGAAGGTACTAACATTCCGAATTTTCCCTTCAATCGTACGGTACAATGCAATTAGCATCCTGGCGACGAACAAAGGATCATCAGGGAAACGGTGCTTTTGTAAAACGTTCTCACTCACACCGACTGCTACTCACATTCTGGGATACCAACTTTATCTTCTTTGGAGATGCCCGATTATAAAATTTCAGTACTCCGACATAAATATCTTATGGGAGATTTAGAGTCACCTTGAGCCGAACCGGGGACCTTCTAGGTTTGTGCCAACCCTCGTTTGGTAACATTCCTTCTACTGATGCTATGAAGACCATTTAATAAGACACATTTAAACCCGGGTATTTTGAATTCTCTATCGCACCGAGAAAGAACGCAATACAGTTTTCGAAAATTCGCACAAAAGACCGCCATGCGTCGAACTCAGGACCCTCTGCTGAGTGAGAATTGAATATTAATTTAGATAAGTGCCATTCTGACCGGTTCCAAAGTTTTCATTCAATATCTTATCGGGAAGGTCCGAAAATAAGATTCCGTTATCCCCGTTTGAAATGTATGCTGGAATCGAAATGAGGCTCTTGCATCGAACCAAGGACCATTAGAGAAACGGTAAACAGCTTGAAATAACGTTTTAAATTGCCTCTGTTACCGGGTTTTATCCTCCAGCTTATCGGGAAGGTATTTAAAAAAAAATCTCAAAAATTGCAGCAATGCATTTCTTACGGAAGAATTCCGCGCACCCATCTGGCGTCTCATAGAATTTCATTAACTTTCTATAAAATATTTCTGAAATGATGATGGGCGAATTCTTCTGTGAGAAATCTCACTAATTTTTTCTATATAGATGAAGCAAAAAAGGTTTGGCAAGTAGCTTTTATTCCTCGTCACAGAACTGATTTTTCATCAAGAGTTTGTAATAACTTCAAGCAAAGATTGGAGTACCTTGTTATTAAGTCCTCCGTAACATATACCTCTTTCAAATGCAGCTGTCCTACTAATCATTCACGCCACAATATATCGATTTCAGGGGTCGCTTTCTTGGTGCCTTTCAAATGAATTACATGGATAAAATAATTCTTTTCAAATTCCAACATAAGACAGATTATTCCCATTCCGAGATGCTCTGCAATGCACTAAGGCCAATCATTCCCCTCAATCATGAATATGAAATCGTCTGATATCGTCAGGGTCTCCCACTCACGTTTGACCTTGTGTGCAATGTTTCCTTGTAAATTTCTACATTGGAATTACCTATTTTATGAGAAAATGTTTCGATTTTTTTTAACAGAACAAATACGAACACGCTGTCTGAGCTGATACAAATTCAAAGTTAGGGTGAGAATTCCTTAATCACTATTTCTGATGGCAGAACGTCATGTAAAATTTGCCTGCTTTTGTTACCTTTTTCTGCAATCTCAATTTGTAAACATACTGAATAAATGAGAAAGTAAGTGCATTGCTTTGTGAGAGTTAACTTGATCATAAAACTGAGGCTTGGTCTTCATACAAAATGTGGACCATTGTTAAACATATAATGAAAGCCTACCAGCATTACAATACCAAGTTATGATGATAAGATGTTGCTTTCACATAAGCTTACCAAGTAATGCCTGAAATCAATTTTGAAAACTTCTCGCAAAAGACCGCCTGGCGACGAACTAAGTACCCGATCGTGCTACACAATTGCATTTAATATTAGATAAGTGCCATTCTGACCAGTTCCAAAGTTTCAATTCAATATCTTATAAGGAAGGTCCTAAAATAAGATTACGCTTTCCCCCTTTGAAATACACGGTAGAAAAAAAATGACGCTCAGGCATGGATCCAATACCCGTCAGAGGAACGGCGGATATCGTATATAAAACATATTAATTGCCTCTACGTACATTCCATTTTATATCATTCCCGGTTATCGGATAAGCATTAAAAATAATTGTGAAAATTGACAGCCATGCATTTTATTCAGGAGAAATTTACACCCACTTGGCGTCGAACTCACGGTCGTTTGGTAACATTTCATCAGTTACTACAACAGATAACCACGGCATCTCCAACCTCCGTGATTTTAACGGTTCTATCTCTCCGAGAAAGGACTTAAAACAGTTTTCGAAAATTCGCGCTATAGACGGCCTGGCGTCGAACAAAGGACCCGTTCGTGAGATACAATGGCATACGAATGGTAGATAAGTGCCACTCTGACGTGTTTCAAAGTTTCAATTCAGTATCTTATCGGGAACGTCCTAAAATAAGATTCCGTTTTCCCCGTTTGAAGTGCTCGGTGGAATCGGAATGACACTGTTGCATCGAACCAAGGACCACTGGAGGAACGGCGAACCCCATGAAAGAATGTCCTCAAACCACTCTGAAACCATTCCGGGTTTTATCTTTCCAGCTTATCGAGAAGCCATTTAAAAAAATCGTCAAAAATTTCAGCAATGCATTTCTTACGGAAGCATTTTGCACCCACCTGGCGGCGAACACACAGTAATTTGGTAACATTTCATCCTTTGGCACTATGGAAGACCATCTGATCTGCACACACCGTGATTTTGATTGCTCTATCGCATCGAGAACGGCCTCAAAACAGAGTGCAAAAATTCGCCTAAAAGAGCGCCTAGCGTCGAACTCAGGACCCTTCTGTGAAAGGGAATAGCAAATTAATATTAGATGTGTGCCATTTTCACTAATTCCAAAGGTTCGATTCAATATATTTTCAGGAAGGTCCTAAAATAAGATTCCGTTTTCCCCGTTTGAAATGCATGGTGGAATCGGAATGACCCTCTTGCATCGAAACAAGGACCACTAGAGAAACAGTGGAAGTCATGAAACAATGCTCTTAAACGTCTCTGTCACCATTCCGGGTTTTATCTTTTTAGCTTATCGGGAAGGCATTGAAAAAAATTTTCCAAAATTGCAGCAATGCATTTCTTATGGAAGATTTCGGACCCACCTGGAGTCGAACTTACGGTCATTTGAAAACATTTCTTCCATAAGAACCATAGAAGACTACCTCAGCTTCAACCTCCGAGATTTTTGTTCCTCTATCTTACCGATAAGTGCCTCAAAATAATTTTCAAAAATCCACGCAATGCATTCTTATGGGAAAATTGCGATATTTAGGACATTCTAGTATCGAACCCATGACACCTAGCGTCGATGTCTGAATTATTCTAGCATCTAGAGTGTGAGGCCAGTACGTCCTAAAAATCTGACATGGACGGCGCTTGTGGAACATGGTCAGAATTCGTATCCCCTATATCTATATATCTATATAGGTATATCCGGAGAGTTAGCTATATATAATAGATAACAGTCTGCCTAATTTTTTATTCTTAGAAACTATATATTGTAAATGTATTACCAATGGATTTAGCCTGCATAAGAGAAGCTATTTATTAGGGGAGCTGGTGATTGATATGCAAAATTAGAACTTTTTGACTGACAATCCGGTAATAGCCTTGATCGAATTCTTCAATGAAATTGTACAGCAATGAGAAAGATTCAAATTTACATGCTTAATTGAGTAATAAAAGTACATAAATATAAATTAGTAATAAATGAGATTTTGGTTATCCCATGCCAACGCTTATTCATACCTGTGTGCAAGATACTCTTAGATAAAATAATATTAAAATGGTTTTTTTAGACTTATTAAGGTATTAACAGTTTCTTACTTCTTCTCCATGTTGAACCAACCTATTAATTATTGAGGCAGGAGTAGTTATTCTAGAAGTCCTGCTGATGTCATTTAGTACATACGGAACAAACTGGGAATTGAAACAAGGATATACTACAGTAGATACAAATGCCATACCTACTTGGCTATTCCATGAATGATGAAAATGTTTACTCAGGGTAGCAGCCATATATTAACTAACTCCATCCAGCTGTAAAAATTTCATGGATTAATCAAAACGGAAATTCTTTTCGATAGATAATAGCTGATGGATAATTATGAATCTAATCAATGAGAATTAAGGTTGAATTCAGAATAAAGTCTGAACATTTGTGTGGCCAATGATATCCTCAAATCATATAACATAGCTAGCTCATTTGAGGTAATGTATGGTTTTTCGACAATTTATTTTTATTTATCAAAATTGCATCCATGTTTATTATCTTGAGAATATTGTATGCTATATATCTTGAAAGGAACTACATATTTCATTGAATGAATTTTTGCAGAATCACCTGACCCTTAAACTGCCGAAAAGTTTATTGTATGTTTTCTAAAGGCAAATGCAGGAAAACATTCTTGCTTTTTTGACCTACTATTTCAATATTATGGCCCTGCCTTCCAATGAAGAGTCCAATCACCAAGTCCTCCCCATTGTTCAGGGAATGGGTTTATCTCAAATGGTTTTTCCTTATGCCGGAAAACCCAAATATAAAAGGTTCTATATTTAACCCCTCTTAATGTTTTCCTACTTATCTCCATTATTCGCTGCCTTAGGGTGCTTTTTATTTTCTTTGTGATTAGTCAGTATTGTTACAATTGAGATATTTGAATATTATTTGATATCAAAATTAACAGAACACTGCAAAGAAAGTAATCTGAACTGCATATTGAATCAAAATTTCCTATAAAATAAATAAAAATTGGCAATCACATATCCAATAATGCAAAGCAATTTAATTTCTCGGCAGTAACCGTTGACTGAATCCTAAGGTTTAAGGTTCATCCGGATTATGAGGGTCTATACCTGCTACCACTATCCAGTTGAAGAAGGAAAATATCTCCCACACATAGTTAATGGGAAAATGAGAAGAAGGCAGCTCCCTCAGCCAATGGGTTAGAAGGCATAGCAAATACAAGAAAATGTCAAACCTGAAGGGTTAGCTAAAAATCAGTCATGTTTACTGAATATTTCTTTGTCTCTCCTGTACCAAAAGTTACAGACATTTACATGGAGGAGTTTCATATGTTGGCAGTCTACCAGAGAGAGTAGAGAAACTGGGTGGACCTGCTCTTCTTCAGATGGCAATCAAAGAGTTTTTGTCCAAATTTGAGCGAAAAATGCTCTTTTCGACGTTTTCGCGTTGATTTTGATATTTTTGTCCAAAATTGAGCTAAAAACGCTTTTTTCGACGTTTTCGCGTTGATTTTGACGTTTCTGTCCAAAATTGAGCTAAAAACGCTTTTTTCGACATTTTCGTGTTCATTTTGATGTTTCTGTCCAAAATTGAGCGAAAAATGCTTTTTTCGACGTTTTCGCGTTGATTTTGATGTTTTTGTCCAAAATTGAGCAAAAAACGCTATTTTCGACGTTTTCGCGTTGATTTTGACGATTTTGTCTAAAATTGAGCTAAAAACGCTTTTTTCGACGTTTTTGCGTTCATTTTGATGTTTTTGTCCAAAATTGAGCGAAAAATGCTTTTTTCGACGTTTTCGCGTTGATTTTGATATTTTTGTCCAAAAGTGAGCAAAAAACGCTTTTTTCGACGTTTTCGCGTTGATTTTGACGTTTTTGTCCAAAATTGAGCTAAAAACGCTTTTTTCGACGTTTTCGCGATGATTTTGACGTTTTTGTCCAAAATTGAGCTATATACGCTTTTTTCGACGTTTTCGCGTTGATTTTTAAGATTTTGTCCAAAATTGAGCAAAAAACGCTTTTCTCGCGTTGATTTTGATGTTATTGTCCAAAATGGAGCGAAAAATGCTTTTTTCGACGTTTTCGCGTTCATTTTGATGTTTTTGTCCAAAATTGAGCGAAAAATGCTTTTTTCGACGTTTTCGCGTTGATTCTGATGATTTTGTCTAATATTGAGCTAAAAACTCTTTTTTCGACGTTTTCGCGTTGATTTTAATGTTTTTGTCCATATTTGAGCTAAAAACGCTTTTTTCGACGTTTTCGCGTTGATTCTGATGTTTTTGTCCAAAATTGAGCTAAAAATGCTTTTTTCGACGTTTTCGCGTTCATTTTGATATTTTTGTCCAAAATTGAGCAAAAAACGCTTTTTTCGACGTTTTCGCGTTGATTTAGATATTTTTGTCCAAAATTGAGCAAAAAACGCTTTTTTCGACGTTTTCGCGTTGATTTTGATGTTTTCGTCTAAAATTGAGCTAAAAACTCTTTTTTCGTCGTTTTCGCGTTGATTTTGACGTTTTTGTCCAAAATTGAGCTAAAAACGCTTTTTCAACGTTTTCGCGATGATTTTGACGTTTTTGTCCAAAATTGAGCTAAATACGCTTTTTTCGACGTTTTCGCGTTGATTTTTACGATTTTGTCAAAAATTGAGCAAAAAACGCTTCTTTCGCGTTGATTTTGACGTTTTTGACCAAAATTGAGCTAAAAACGCATTTTTCGACGTTTTCGCGTTGATTTTGACGTTTTTGTCCAAAATTGAGCGAAAAATGCTTTCTTCGACGTTTTCGCGTTGATTTTGATGTTTTTGTCTAAAATTGAGCTAAAAACGCTTGTTTCGACGTTTTCGCGTTGATTTTGATGTTTTTGATTAAAATTGATCTAAAAACTCTTTTTTCGACGTTTTCGCGTTGATTTAGACGTTTTTGTCCAAAATTGAGCTAAAAACGCTTTTTTCGACGTTTTCGCGTTGATTTTAATGCTTTTGTCCAAATTTGAGCTAAAAATGCTTTTTTCGACGTTTTCGCGTTGATTTTGATATTTTTGTCCAAAATTGAGCAAAAAACGCTTTTTTCGACGTTTTCGCGTTGATTTTGATGTTTTTGTCCAAAATTGAGCTAAATACGCTTTTTTCGACGTTTTCGCGTTGATATTTACGATTTTGTACAAAATTGAGCAAAAAACTCTTTTTTCGCGTTGATTTTGACGTTTTTGACCAAAATTGAGCTAAAAACGCTTTTTTCGACGTTTTCGCGTTGATTTTGACGTTTTTGTCCAAAATTGAGCGAAAATTGCTTTTTTCGACGTTTTCGCGTTGATTTTGATGTTTTTGTCGAAAATTGAGCTAAAAACGCTTGTTTCGACGTTTTCGCGTTGATTTTGATGTTTTTGATTAAAATTGATCTAAAAACTAATTTTTCGACGTTTTCGCGTTGATTTTGACGTTTTTGTCCAAAATTGAGCTAAAAACGCTTTTTTCGACGTTTTCGCGTTGATTTTAATGTTTTTGTCCAAATAAGAGCTAAAAACGCTTTTTTCGACGTTTTCGTGTTCATTTTGATGTTTTTGATTAAAATTGAGCTAAAAGCACTTTTTTCGACGTTTTCGCGTTGATTTTGACGTTTTTGACCAAAATTGAGCTAAAAACGCTTTTTTCGACGTTTTCGCGTTAATTTTGACGTTTTTGTCCAAAATTGAGCTAAAAACGCTCTTTTCGACGTTCTCGCGATGATTTTGACGTTTTTGTCCAAAATTGAGCTAAATACGCTTTTTTCGACGTTTTCGCGTTGATTTTTACGATTTTGTCCAAAATTGAGCAAAAAACGCTTTTTTCGCGTTGATTTCGACGTTTTTGTCCAAAATTGAGCTAAAAACGCTTTTTTCGACGTTTTCGTGTTCATTTTGAAGTTTTTGTCCAAAATTGAGCGAAAAATGCTTTTTTCGACTTTGTCGCGTTGATTTTGATGTTTTTGTCGAAAATTGAGCTAAATACCCTTTTTTCGACGTTTTCGCGTTGATTTTTACGTTTTTGTCCAACATTGAGCAAAAAACGCTTTTTTCGACGTTTTCGCGTTGATTTTGATGTTTTTTTCCAAAATTGAGCTAAAAATGCTTTTTTCGACGTTTTCGCGTTGATTTCGATATTTTTGTCCAAAATTGAGCAAAAAACGCTTTTTTGGACGTTTTCGCGTTGATTTTGATGTTTTTCTCCAAAATTGAGCTAAAAACGCTTTTTAAGACGTTTTCGCGTTGATTTTGATGTTTTCTCCAAAATTGAGCTAAAAACGGTTTTCTCGACGTTTTAGCGTTGATTTTGACGATATTCTACAAAATTGAGGAAAAAACTCTTTTTTCGACGTTTTCGCGTTGATTTTGATGTTTTTCTCCAAAATTGAGCTAAAAATACTTTTTTCGACGTTTTCGCGTTGATTTAGATTTTTTTGTCCATAATTGAGCTAAAAATGCTTATTTCGACGTTTTCGCATTGATTTTGATATTTTTGTCCAAAATTGAGCTAAAAATGCTTTTTTCGACGTTTTCGCATTGATTTTGATGTTTTTGTCCAAAATTGAGCTAAAAACGCTTTTTACGACGTTTTCGCGTTGATTTTGATGTTTTTCTCCAAAATTGAGCTTAAAATGCTTTTTTCGAGGTTTTCGCGTTCATTTTGACGATTTTGTCCACAATTGAGCAAAAAACTCTTTTTTCGCGTTGATTTTGATGTTTTTGTCGAAAATTGAGCTAAATACCCTTTTTTCGACGTTTTCGCGTTGATTTTTACGTTTTTGTCCAACATTGAGCAAAAAACGCTTTTTTCGACGTTTTCGCGTTGATTTTGATGTTTTTTTCCAAAATTGAGCTAAAAATGCTTTTTTCGACGTTTTCGCGTTGATTTCGATATTTTTGTCCACAATTGAGCAAAAAACTCTTTTTTCGCGTTGATTTTGACGTTTTTGTCCAAAATTGAGCTAAAAACGCTCTTTTCGACGTTCTCGCGATGATTTTGACGTTTTTGTCCAAAATTGAGCTAAATACGCTTTTTTCGACGTTTTCGCGTTGATTTTTACGATTTTGTCTAAAATTGAGCAAAAAACGCTTTTTTCGCGTTGATTTCGACGTTTTTGTCCAAAATTGAGCTAAAAACGCTTTTTTCGACGTTTTCGTGTTCATTTTGAAGTTTTTGTCCAAAATTGAGCGAAAAATGCTTTTTTCGACTTTGTCGCGTTGATTTTGATGTTTTTGTCGAAAATTGTGCAAAAAACGCTTTTTTCGACGTTTTCGCGTTGATTTTGACGTTTTTGTCTAAAATTGAGCTAAAAACACTTTTTTCGACGTTTTCGCGTTCATTTTGATGTTTTTGTCCAAAATTGAGCGAAAAATGCTTTTTTCGACGTTTTCGCGTTGATTTTGATATTTTTGACCAAAATTGAGCAAAAAACGCTATTTTCGACGTTTTCGCGTTGATTTTGATGTTTTTGTCTAAAATAGAGCTAAAAACTCTTTTTTCGACGTTTTCGCGTTGATTTTGACGTTTTTGTACAAAATTGAGCTAAAAACGCTTTTTTCGACGTTTTCGCGATGATTTTGACGTTTTTGTCCAAAATTGAGCTAAATACGCTTTTTTCGACATTTTCACGTTGATTTTGACGTTTTTGTCCAAAATTGAGCTAAAAACGCTTTTTTCGACGTTTTCGCGATGATTTTGACGTTTTTGTCCAAAATTGAGCTAAATACGCTTTTTTCGACGTTTTCGCGTTGATTTTTACGTTTTTGTCCAACATTGAGCAAAAAACGCTTTTTTCGCGTTGATTTTGACGTTTTTGACCAAAATTGAGCTATAAACGCTTTTTCGACGTTTTCGCGTTGATTTTGACGTTTTTGTCCAAAATTGAGCTAAAAACGCTTTTTTCGACGTTTTCGTGTTAATTTTGATGTTTTTGTCCAAAATTGAGCGAAAAATGCTTTTTTCGACGTTTTCGCGTTCATTTTGATGTTTTTGTCCAAAATTGAGCGAAAAATGCTTTTTTCGACGTTTTCGCGTTGATTTTGATGTTTTTGTCTAAAATTGAGCTAAAAACTCTTTTTTCGACGTTTTCGCGTTGATTTTGACGTTTTTGTCCAAAATGGAGCTAAAAAATCTTTTTTCGACGTTTTCGCGTTGATTTTAATGTTTTTGTATAAATTTGAGCTAAAAACGCTTTTTTCGACGTTTTCGCGTTGATTTTGATGTTTTTGTCCAAAATTGAGCTAAAAATGCTTTTTTCGACGTTTTCGCGTTGATTTCGATATTTTTGTCCAAAATTGAGCAAAAAACGCTTTTTTCGACGTTTTCGCGTTGATTTAGATGTTTTTGTCCAAAATTGAGCGAAAAATGCTTTTTTCGACGTTTTCGCGTTGATTTTGATATTTTTGTCCAAAATTGAGCAAAAAACGCTTTTTTCGACGTTTTCGCGTTGATTTTGATGTTTTTGTCTAAAATTGAGCTAAAAACTCTTTTTTCGACGTTTTCGCGTTGATTTTGACGTTTTTGTCCACAATTGAGCAAAAAACTCTTTTCTGGCGTTGATTTTGAAGTTTTTGTCCAAAATTGAGCTAAAAACGTTTTTTTCGACGTTTTCGCGTTGATTTTGACGTTTTTGTCCAAAATTGAGCAAAAAACGCTTTTTTCGACGTTTTCGCGTTGATTTTGACGTCTTTGTCCAAATTTGAGCTAAAAACGCATTTTTCGACGTTTTCGCGTTGATTTTGACGTTTTTGTCCAAAATTGAGCAAAAAACGCTTTTTTCGTCGTTTTCGCGTTGATTTTGACGTTTTTGTCCAAAATTGAGCTAAAAACGCTTTTTTCGTCGTTTTCGCGTTGATTTTTACGTTTTTGACTAAAATTGAGCAAAAAACTCTTTTTTCGAGGTTTTCGAGTTGATTTTGATGTTTTTTGTCCAAAACTGAGCTAAAAACGCTTTTTTCCAAGTTTTCGCGTTGATTTTGATGTTTTTCTCCAAAATTGAGCTAAAAACGCTTTTTTCTAGGTTTTCGCGTTCATTTTGATGTTTTTGTCCAAAATTGAGCAAAAAACGCTTTTTTGGACGTTTTCGCGTTGATTTTGATGTTTTTCTCCAAAATTGAGCTAAAAACGCTTTTTACGACGTTTTCGCGTTGATTTTGATGTTTTCTCCAAAATTGAGCTAAAAACGGTTTTCTCGACGTTTTAGCGTTGATTTTGACGATTTTGTCCAAAATTGAGGAAAAAACTCTTTGTTCGACGTTTTCGCGTTGATTTTGATGTTTTTCTCCAAAATTGAGCGAAAAATGCTTTTTTCGACGTTTTCGCGTTCATTTTGATGTTTTTGTCCAAAATTGAGCGGAAAATGCTTTTTTCGACGTTTTCGCGTTGATTTTGATGTTTTTGTCTAAAATTGAGCTAAAAACTCTTTTTTCGACGTTTTCGCGTTGATTTTGACGTTTTTGATCAAAATGGAGCTAAAAACTCTTTTTTCGACGTTTTCGCGTTGATTTTAATGTTTTTGTATAAATTTGAGCTAAAAACGCTTTTTTCGACGTTTTCGCGTTGATTTTGATGTTTTTGTCCAAAATTGAGCTAAAAATGCTTTTTTCGACGTTTTCGCGTTGATTTCGATATTTTTGTCCAAAATGGAGCAGAAAACGCTTTTTTCGACGTTTTCGCGTTGATTTTGACGTTTTTGTCCACAATTGAGCAAAAAACTCTTTTCTCGCGTTGATTTTGACGTTTTTGTCCAAAATTGAGCTAAAAACGTTTTTTTCGACGTTTTCGCGTTGATTTTGACGTTTTTGTCCAAAATTGAGCAAAAAACGCTTTTTTCGACGTTTTCGCGTTGATTTTGACGTTTTTGTCCAAAATTGAGCAAAAAACGCTTTTTTCGTCGTTTTCGCGTTGATTTTGACGTTTTTGTCCAAAATTGAGCTAAAAACGCTTTTTTCGACGTTTTCGCGTTGATTTTCACGTTTTTGACTAAAATTGAGCAAAAAACTCTTTTTTCGAGGTTTTCGAGTTGATTTTGATGTTTTTTGTCCAAAACTGAGCAAAAAACGCTTTTTTGGACGTATTCGCGTTGATTTTGATGTTTTTCTCCAAAATTGAGCTAAAAACGCTTTTTACGACGTTTTCGCGTTGATTTTGATGTTTTCTCCAAAATTGAGCTAAAAACGGTTTTCTCGACGTTTTAGCGTTGATTTTGACGATTTTGTACAAAATTGAGGAAAAAACTCTTTTTTCGACGTTTTCGCGTTGATTTTGATGTTTTTCTCCAAAATTGAGCTAAAAATACTTTTTTCGACGTTTTCGCGTTGATTTAGATGTTTTTGTCCAAAATTGAGCAAAAAACGCTCTTTTCGACGTTTTCGCATTCATTTTGATGTTTTTGTCCAAAATTGAGCTAAAAACGCTTTTTTCGACGTTTTCGCGTTGATTTTGATGTTTTTCTCAAAAATTGAGCTAAAAACGCTTTTTTCGAGGTTTTCGCGTTGATTTTGAAGATTTTGTCCACAATTGAGCAAAAAACTCTTTTTTCGCGTTGATTTTGACGTTTTTGTCCAAAATTGAGCTAAAAACGCTTTTTTCGACGTTTTCGCGTTAATTTTGACGTTTTTGTCCAAAATTGAGCTAAAAACGCTTTTTTCGACGTTTTCGCGTTGATTTTGACGTTTTTGTCCAAAATTGAGCTAAAAACGCTTTTTTCGACGTTTTCGCGTTGATTTTGACGTTTTTGTCCAAAATTGAGTTAAAACGCTTTTTTCGACATTTTCGCGTTGATTTTGACGTTTTTGTCTAAAATTGAGCTAAAAACGCTTTTTTCGAGGTTTTCGCGTTGATTTTGACGTTTTTGTCCAAAACTGAGCTAAAAACGCTTTTTTCCACGTTTTCGCGTTGATTTTGATGTTTTTCTCCAAAATTGAGCTAAAAACGCTTTTTTCTAGGTTTTCGCGTTCATTTTGATGTTTTTGTCCAAAATTGAGCAAAAAACGCTTTTTTGGACGTTTTCGCGTTGATTTTGATGTTTTTCTCCAAAATTGAGCTAAAAACGCTTTTTACGACGTTTTCGCGTTGATTTTGATGTTTTCTCCAAAATTGAGCTAAAAACGGTTTTCTCGACGTTTTAGCGTTGATTTTGACGATTTTGTACAAAATTGAGGAAAAAACTCTTTTTTCGACGTTTTCGCGTTGATTTTGATGTTTTTCTCCAAAATTGAGCGGAAAATGCTTTTTTCGACGTTTTCGCGTTCATTTTGATGTTTTTGTCCAAAATTGAGCGAAAAACTCTTTTTTCGACGTTTTCGCGTGGATTTTGATGTTTTTGTCTAAAATTGAGCTAAAAACTCTTTTTTCGACGTTTTCGCGTTGATTTTGACGTTTTTGTCCAAAATGGAGCTAAAAACTCTTTTTTCGACGTTTTCGCGTTGATTTTAATGTTTTTGTATAAATTTGAGCTAAAAACGCTTTTTTCGCGTTGATTTTGATGTTTTTGTCCAAAATTGAGCTAAAAATGCTTTTTTCGACGTTTTCGCGTTGATTTCGATATTTTTGTCCAAAATTGAGCAAAAAACGCTTTTTTCGACGTTTTCGCGTTGATTTTGATGTTTTTGTCTAAAATTGAGCTAAAAACTCTTTTTTCGACGTTTTCGCGTTGATTTTGACGTTTTTGTCCACAATTGAGCAAAAAACTCTTTTCTGGCGTTGATTTTGAAGTTTTTGTCCAAAATTGAGCTAAAAACGTTTTTTTCGACGTTTTCGCGTTGATTTTGACGTTTTTGTCCAAAATTAAGCAAAAAACGCTTTTTTCGACGTTTTCGCGTTGATTTTGACGTCTTCGTCCAAAATTGAGCTAAAAACGCATTTTTCGACGTTTTCGCGTTGATTTTGACGTTTTTGTCCAAAATTGAGCAAAAAACGCTTTTTTCGTCGTTTTCGCGTTGATTTTGACGTTTTTGTCCAAAATTGAGCTAAAAACGCTTTTTTCGTCGTTTTCGCGTTGATTTTTACGTTTTTGACTAAAATTGAGCAAAAAACTCTTTTTTCGAGGTTTTCGAGTTGATTTTGATGTTTTTTGTCCAAAACTGAGCTAAAAACGCTTTTTTCCAAGTTTTCGCGTTGATTTTGATGTTTTTCTCCAAAATTGAGCTAAAAACGCTTTTTTCTAGGTTTTCGCGTTCATTTTGATGTTTTTGTCCAAAATTGAGCAAAAAACGCTTTTTTGGACGTTTTCGCGTTGATTTTGATGTTTTTCTCCAAAATTGAGCTAAAAACGCTTTTTACGACGTTTTCGCGTTGATTTTGATGTTTTCTCCAAAATTGAGCTAAAAACGGTTTTCTCGACGTTTTAGCGTTGATTTTGACGATTTTGTACAAAATTGAGGAAAAAACTCTTTGTTCGACGTTTTCGCGTTGATTTTGACGTTTTTGATCAAAATGGAGCTAAAAACTCTTTTTTCGACGTTTTCGCGTTGATTTTAATGTTTTTGTATAAATTTGAGCTAAAAACGCTTTTTTCGACGTTTTCGCGTTGATTTTGATGTTTTTGTCCAAAATTGAGCTAAAAATGCTTTTTTCGACGTTTTCGCGTTGATTTCGATATTTTTGTCCAAAATGGAGCAGAAAACGCTTTTTTCGACGTTTTCGCGTTGATTTTGACGTTTTTGTCCACAATTGAGCAAAAAACTCTTTTCTCGCGTTGATTTTGACGTTTTTGTCCAAAATTGAGCTAAAAACGTTTTTTTCGACGTTTTCGCGTTGATTTTGACGTTTTTGTCCAAAATTGAGCAAAAAACGCTTTTTTCGACGTTTTCGCGTTGATTTTGACGTTTTTGTCCAAAATTGAGCTAAAAACGCATTTTTCGACGTTTTCGCGTTGATTTTGACGTTTTTGTCCAAAATTGAGCAAAAAACGCTTTTTTCGTCGTTTTCGCGTTGATTTTGACGTTTTTGTCTAAAATTGAGCTAAAAACTCTTTTTTCGACGTTTTCGCGTTGATTTTGACGTTTTTGTCCAAAATGGAGCTAAAAACTCTTTTTTCGACGTTTTCGCGTTGATTTTAATGTTTTTGTATAAATTTGAGCTAAAAACGCTTTTTTCGACGTTTTCGCGTTGATTTTGATGTTTTTGTCCAAAATTGAGCTAAAAATGCTTTTTTCGACGTTTTCGCGTTGATTTCGATATTTTTGTCCAAAATTGAGCAAAAAACGCTTTTTTCGACGTTTTCGCGTTGATTTAGATGTTTTTGTCCAAAATTGAGCGAAAAATGCTTTTTTCGACGTTTTCGCGTTGATTTTGATATTTTTGTCCAAAATTGAGCAAAAAACGCTTTTTTCGACGTTTTCGCGTTGATTTTGATGTTTTTGTCTATAATTGAGCTAAAAACTCTTTTTTCGACGTTTTCGCGTTGATTTTGACGTTTTTGTCCACAATTGAGCACAAAACTCTTTTCTCGCGTTGATTTTGACGTTTTTGTCCAAAATTGAGCTAAAAACGTTTTTTTCGACGTTTTCGCGTTGATTTTGACGTTTTTGTCCAAAATTGAGCTAAAAACGCATTTTTCGACGTTTTCGCGTTGATTTTGACGTTTTTGTCCAAAATTGAGCAAACAACGCTTTTTTGGACGCTTTCGCGTTGATTTTGATGTTTTTCTCCAAAATTGAGCTAAAAACGCTTTTTACGACGTTTTCGCGTTGATTTTGATGTTTTCTCCAAAATTGAGCTAAAAACGGTTTTCTCGACGTTTTAGCGTTGCTTTTGACGATTTTGTACAAAATTGAGGAAAAAACTCTTTTTTCGACGTTTTCGCGTTGATTTTGATGTTTTTCTCCAAAATTGATCTAAAAATACTTTTTTCGACGTTTTCGCGTTGATTTTGACGTTTTTGTCAAAATTGAGCGAAAAATGCTTTTTTCGACGTTTTCGCGGTGATTTTAATGTTTTTGTCAAATTTGAGCTAAAGACGCTTTTTTCGACGTTTTCGCGTTGATTTTGAAGTTTTTTGTCCAAAATTGAGCTAAAAATGCTTATTTCGACGTTTTCGCGTTCATTTTGATGTTTTTGTCCAAAATTGAGCAAAAACGCTTTTTTGGACGTTTTCGCGTTGATTTTGATTTTTTCTCCAAAATTGAGCTAAAAACGCTTTTACGACGTTTTCGCGTGATTTTGATGTTTTCTCCAAAATTGAGCTAAAAACGGTTTTCTCGACGTTTTAGCGTTGATTTTGACGATTTTGTACAAAATTGAGGAAATAACTCTTTTCTCGACGTTTTAGCGTTGATTTTGACGATTTTGTACAAAATTGAGGAAAAACTCTTTTTTCGACGTTTTCGCGTTGATTTTGATGTTTTTCTCCAAAATTGAGCTAAAAATACTTTTTCGACGTTTTCGCGTTGATTTAGATGTTTTTGTCCAAAATTGAGCAAAAAACGCTCTTTTCGACGTTTTCGCATTCATTTTGATGTTTTTGTCCAAAATTGAGCTAAAAACGCTTTTTTCGACGTTTTCGCGTTGATTTTGATGTTTTTCTCAAAAATTGAGCTAAAAACGCTTTTTTCGAGGTTTTCGCGTTGATTTTGAAGATTTTGTCCCACAATTGAGCAAAAAACTCTTTTTCGCGTTGATTTTGACGTTTTTGTCCAAAATTGAGCTAAAAACTCTTTTTTCGACGTTTTCGCGTTGATTTTGACGTTTTTGTCCACAATTGAGCAAAAAACTCCTTTTCTGGCGTTGATTTTGAAGTTTTGTCAAAATTGAGCTAAAAACGTTTTTCGACGTTTCGCGTTGATTTTGACGTTTTTGTCCAAAATTAAGCAAAAAACGCTTTTCGACGTTTTTCGCGTTGATTTTGACGTCTTCGTCCAAAATTGAGCTAAAAACGCATTTTTCGACGTTTTCGCGTTGATTTTGACGTTTTTGTCCAAAATTGAGCAAAAAACGCTTTTTTCGTCTTTTTTGCGTTGATTTTGACGTTTTGTCCAAAATTGAGCTAAAAACGCTTTTTTCGTCGTTTTCGCGTTGATTTTTACGTTTTTGACTAAAATTGAGCAAAAAACTCTTTTTTCGAGGTTTTCGAGTGATTTTGATGTTTTTTGTCCAAAACTGAGCTAAAAACGCTTTTTTCCAAGTTTTCGCGTTGATTTTGATGTTTTTCTCCAAAATTGAGCTAAGAACGCTTTTTTCTAGGTTTTCGAGTTCATTTTGATGTTTTTGTCCAAAATTGAGCAAAAAACGCTTTTTTGGACGTTTTCCGCGTTGATTTTGATGTTTTTCTCCAAAATTGAGCTAAAAACGCTTTTTACGACGTTTTCGCGTTGATTTTGATGTTTTCTCCAAAATTGAGCTAAAAACGGTTTTCTCGACGTTTTAGCGTTGATTTTGACGATTTTGTACAAAATTGAGGAAAAACTCTTTGTTCGACGTTTTCGCGTTGATTTTGATGTTTTTCTCCAAAATTGAGCGAAAAATGCTTTTTTCGACGTTTTCGCGTTCATTTTGATGTTTTTGTCCAAAATTGAGCGGAAATGCTTTTTTCGGACGTTTCGCGTTGATTTTGATGTTTTTGTCTAAAATTGAGCTAAAAACTCTTTTTCGACGTTTTCGCGTTGATTTTGACGTTTTTTGATCAAAATGAGCTAAAAACTCTTTTTTCGACGTTTTCGCGTTGATTTTAATGTTTTTGTATAAATTTGAGCTAAAAACGCTTTTTCGACGTTTTCGCGTTGATTTGATGTTTTGTCAAAATTGAGCTAAAAATGCTTTTTTCGACGTTTTCGCGTTGATTTCGATATTTTGCCAAAATGGAGGCAAAAACGCTTTTTCGACGTTTTCGCGTTGATTTTGACGTTTTTGTCCACAATTGAGCAAAAAACTCTTTTCTCGCGTTGATTTTGACGTTTTTGTCCAAAATTGAGCTAAAAACGTTTTTTTCGACGTTTTCGCGTTGATTTTGACGTTTTTGTCCAAAATTGAGCAAAAAACGCTTTTTCGACGTTTTCGCTTGATTTTGACGTTTTTGTCCAAAATTGAGCTAAAAACGCATTTTTCGACGTTTTCGCGTTGATTTTGACGTTTTTGTCCAAAATTGAGCAAAAAACGCTTTTTTCGTCGTTTTCGCGTTGATTTTGACGTTTTTGTCCAAATTGGGCTAAAAACGCTTTTTTCGACGTTTTCGCGTTGATTTTCACGTTTTTGACTAAAATTGAGCAAAAAATTTTTTTTTTTCGAGGTTTTCGAGTTGATTTTGATGTTTTTTGTCCAAAACTGAGCAAAAAACGCTTTTTTGGACGTTTTCGCGTTGATTTTGATGTTTTTCTCCAAATTGAGCTAAAAACGCTTTTTACGACGTTTTCGCGTTGATTTTGATGTTTTCTCCAAAATTGAGCTAAAAACGGTTTTCTCGACGTTTTAGCGTTGATTTTGACGATTTTGTACAAAATTGAGGAAAAAAAACTCTTTTTCGACGTTTTCGCGTTGATTTTGATGTTTTTCTCCAAAATTTGAGCTAAAAATACTTTTTTCGACGTTTTCGCGTTGATTTAGATGTTTTTGTCCAAAATTGAGCAAAAAACGCTCTTTCGACGTTTCGCATTCATTTTGATGTTTTTGTCCAAAATTGAGCTAAAAACGCTTTTTCGACGTTTTCGCGTTGATTTTTGATGTTTTTCTCAAAAATTGAGCTAAAAACGCTTTTTTCGAGTTTTCGCGTTGATTTTGAAGATTTTGTCCACAATTGAGCAAAAAACTCTTTTTTCGCGTTGATTTTGACGTTTTTGTCCAAAATTGAGCTAAAAACGCTTTTTTCGACGTTTTCGCGTTAATTTTTGACGTTTTTGGTCCAAAAATGAGCAATACACGCTTTTAT
>JAVFKF010000163.1:0-42759 GCA_036926295.1 Pachydiplax longipennis
TTTAGGATGAGAAGTACCACATCCTTAAAATAACCTTTGAGATCTTCCCCCTTCGTTGTTTGGCTCTTCTGATGATGAGGGTAATTTAAGGCAACTATGGGAAAAGGCAGATTTTAACTTAAACATCAGCACTATGCTTCTAATTACAATAATCAACATAGGGTACCCAATTGTAAAACTGGTGATCTTATTCTTTATCAGAATCATCCTGTCAGTTTGAAGATTAAAGGGAGAAGTGCAAAGCTGGACCCTCTTTGGTGTGGTGCATTTGAAATTATAAAATTTTTGTTTAAAAAGTTGTCCTTTTAGAAATCTTATCAAGATACGAGTGTGCAAGATTCATACAGGCAAGTCGTGCAGGCCTGACCCTAGAGGTACATTACTTTTATAGTCCCAAGTGTACAAATTACCTGTTATTAGGGAACTAATTGTGAATGCGGAACAATCAGTAGCAATTACAAAGGTTGATTGGCCCTGGTCTTAAAATAAATGGGATTTCAGAACTGCCTGCTCATTTCATGACCTTAAGGGATATATGACTCGTTATTATTTGGCAAGAGACTGTGGTTGTGGAGGAACCTTGGCTGGCACAGCAGCTTTGGCAGACTTTCACAGAGCCCCAACCTTGTGTTACATGTGTGATAGAATTTTGCAGATTGGCTTTTTTTCAGCATTTTTTGGTACATCTGGAAGGACCTTTTTTGATTTGATCCCAGTGTGGTGGTATGATTTGTTTAATTTTTTGTTATTCAAAGGGTTATTGCATTAGAAGCTTGGTTGTATGTTTATTCTTACTTTAATTTGTTCAATCTATTGTCTTGGTTAATTACATGCTGTTTTTCAATAAACCAGTGTGTGTTTAGTTCAATATGTGATGTTCACGCTGCTATTTTCTCAAAGAATTTCAATGCAGGGTGTTTAACACTCATATTCAAGTACAATTTGCCATAAAACGAATACATCCAGACAGTATGTTGCACCATCCTCCTCTGTGGGTGTTTCCCATAATGTGGTTATTTTTTTGTAACCTCTCGGTTGCAAAGATTTTTTTCCCATCTTGCTCTTTCTTTTCGGATTCCTTTACATTTGTACATATTAATAAATATTCTATTGTGAAATAAGAATCTCTCTTACATCTCTGTCATGCTTGTCCTTTGCTCCTTATGACCTTACTTTCTAATTAACTTATACAAAAGAAGGAAAGCACAGCAACAAAATCAAATGACTTCCCTTGGTGGATCTTTTATTCAAGCTAGCAGCTTGAGAGAAATGTATAATTTAATATGATGTTACTTTAAATTTATTAGCAACTGAAGTACAACTTCAAAATGAATGAAAGATATGTATTAGTTATGGGATTTTTTAAAATTGTTACTAATTAACTTTAATTATTGTTACTAAATAGAAATTTTTAAAATGAAAAGAACTTTAGAAACCCTGATCCCACTGCAGTTACTATAACATGAAATTGAAAATTAATACTACTGAAAACAATCAATTAAAATAATAAATCCTATTGTTTACTGTAATAAATTTCCAGCAAAGAAAATACTACTACCAAATGATGAGAAAGTTAATTACATCCTATATATTCCTTAAAAATATCAACTACTTTTCCAATGTCACATTCACACCCTTGATTCTTGCATCTGTGTTAAGATAGCCCTGGAAAATGTCAGTCTACCATAATCCCACATCTCTGAATACAGACTAGTTAGGCTGGCCTTGATTTGTCTTAACTTAGTTTGTACTAACTGTCTTCTCTCTGAATATGGCTGATAATTTTTAAGAGTATGTTGCTGTATTTCAATTTACTATGTTCACCAATACTTATTATGAAGTGCTGACTTTTCCTCTTCTTGCATAAAATTATGGGCCTATCTGATAGTAACATTATTAATTTTTCATGGACAGAGCCCTTTTGCATCTAAAAATACGAGAATTAATTTGTCATATATATAATTCCTGAAATGTATAGAAAGTCTCTAATAGAATCTTATGTTTAACAGCATATATGAATATCATACTGAATGAAGAGAAATTTCAGGAAATGAAATTGTTCAAAGTATTGAGCAAAGGAAGAAAGAAAGAAACATAATGTGCAGTATAAAATACAAGGCATAAGCAATTTCAAGTTCAAAAATTACATTATCTCATAATCTTATAATTATCAAGTCAGAAATATGATTGCTGCATTTAAAACACTATCAAAAAGAATGTAATCATAATTTATGAGAGTTCCTTCTGTGAAAAATTACTACATTTTTTTAATACTTAAGTCCATGAAGTTTGTATTGCACCAGCCGATAAGTCTATTCATACAATCTTGTATTTCAACATAATTGTGGAAGTTATTGATAGGGTGAAATATCTTTAAGTTGTCAGCATATAACAAATATTTTAAGGTTTTTAAATGTTCTCCAATATCATTAATGAATAGCAGAAACAGAAGGGGACCTTCTGACACCCCTAGGCAATGCCTGGGATGGCAGCAAACATAAAAGAATTGGAGTCAACCAATTTAACTAAATATTTTCTATTTACTAGGTAGCTCTTAATCAGGGTAACCAAATATGCCATAAGCTTCTAATTAAAGTAACAGTATTTCATATATGAAATTATGGATATTGAAAGCTGTGCATTGTTGACTTGGTTATGCTGTTCTAAGGCTTGAGATAATTTATGTAATAAGATGACCTCAAGATGGAGAATGAGAATAGGTTTATAGTTACTAAAATCACGTCTATCTGCACTCTTAAAAATAAGAATAACATTTGTGATCTTGAAAAGGTCTGGGAAGACAGTATGCTCCAGGGATTTGTTAAATAAAATGAATAAGATGTAAAAGAAAAAGCTTAACGACTTTCCGTCTATTTGCATTAGAGTCGAGTTCAGCAATTTCTTCAAGCGCCAGGAAGATTGGTTGTTTACAACCACAAAACTATACATATTCCGCATATCTTATATCCTGTTTCTGGCAATTTCAAATCCTCCAGAGTCGAAACAAGCACAATTTTCCTAGAAAGATATCAACATGTCTTGTGGGATTGGACCTCTAACAAATTTAGAAATTTCAGCTTTCTATCTCCTCGGGAAATTAGTGAAGTAATTGTCATATATACTTCCGTAGTCGACACTTGGACTATCGACAGACAGAGAGGGAAAAACGAGCAACAGAATATGAGCTAGTCACATAAAATATCATGATAGAATATGTATTATTATAAGTAAAAGAGGTGAAAACAATTAAGAAGAAATTAACTTTATCTTGCATAACATTCACCATTGTGAACATATTAATTATCTGATGTCAGTAACTCTCGCAAGTATCCAATAGATGGACCTTTAAAGTTAAAAAAAGGCACGAAAAGCCATCGACGCAGGCTCCATATTGCTTTCTTGCGCAGTCGTCGTAGAACTTCAAAATAGGACACATCTTACAAGGAGACTACACACCGTCGGACGCGATTTAAGTAGTAAGACTCGGTAATTTGATAGATATCGAGTCAAGATTGACGAATCACCCCCAAAGTTGGGTTTTATGAGCGATAGTTTTCACGGAAAATGAACTTAAAGTTTACGAAAAATTGTCAGGTAGGCTATTAAGCTAAGCGTAACGACCTTCGTCATTTCCCTGGAAAGGCAACACAGCCTAAAGCAGGGCAACTTCTCAATGTAATGTATAATGACCAAAAGACCAATAAACGCTTTTCAAAACAACAACTTCGTCATTCGAACGTTTGGCGCAGTGGTATGGTATCGGCTTCCAAAGTCCTTTTGGTCAGGTTCGAGCCCTCATGCGGGAAAATTTCTTTTCTCTTTATTTCTTTTACGTACTCTGTCATAATCTTAATCTACATCTGTTTTATATATATATATATCTGTTTTATATATATTTATTAAAAATAACTTTTTATGATGCTAATCCAGGATATTGATTGAAATATGATATAAAAATGAAAAAATTAAATTAATTGCTAAGGATATACTCCCATAAGTTGTTGCTTTGAAAAGAATACCCAATTTTAACTATGAATGTTATTTATGATCAAAGTATGATTTAACTTGACATAATGGAAACTGAATCGATAAATAAAGACTATGACAACATATTCAGATATCTATCCAAAGTCAAAATATTTGGAAATACAACTCACTGGTAATTAATGAACCTTGTTAGGAATATTCACAATGTAAAAAAGTTTAAATGCATGAAATTATGAAATAATTGTCATTAGAGGATGAAAGAATAAGTCGACGCTAGTCTTGAATCAGAAACTCAAGCAATCCATTAACAAGAGAACTAACTGCCAACTTCTGAATGAACTATAAGAATCAATCTGACAAAGAAAATTTAAAATCTAGGCCAATACCCTATCCAGTATACTGGATCAGCAGATTGGAATGTCTTACTTGAAGAAGTTGAAATGTAAGAGATTATGGCTATAGATATTTGCAAACACTTCTTAAATGAAAGAATAAACAACGGATAACCACAACAATTTCTGAATAACAATGAATACACGATTAATTGCAACATATATAATTATTTGCAACATGCAAAACCTATCCAAAGACTGCACTAGCCTTTTGTAAAGAAATGATGCCTTTGAGAAACCAAGGGAAGATAAGCTATAAATCGAAACACAAGAAGGGAGAACCTAACTGCAACTAGCATTATACATTTCAGAAGAATTTAGAGCCTGGCTTCATGACAAGAATATGAAATGAAGAAAGAAAGTTACAACATACTTCCATGATTGTTTACTTTGAGTAGCAGTGAGGAACTGAACACCTCTTAGCATACTGCAAAAAGTCCTCCAGATGATATAACAACACTGCTTGCATATCACACCACTCATTCGCCACATCACTATGTTCTCCTACTTGCAGATGCAAGTTTTCATTAGCATGATGCTCTCACGACTCATGAGATTTCATCCTCTAGTACAACTTAATGTTGAACCCCAAATTACTAACGATGACACGAAGGGAAAGGTTTGACAAAGAAGAAAACATCAAGTTCGGCGAAGAATCAACCACCAGTGGCATAAATAACAGCTACCTTTCCACATAGATACCCTGCAAAAATATCATTTACTTTCACTTTAATAACGAGTAATTAAGTATAAATTACTTTTTATAAAATAAATCCAAACTATAGTTAACTATAGTTAACTATACATTGATTGACAGGATTTGATCGAGTGAAAAAACTAGGTCAATCACATCTATCACGCCGATTTTAAAACCAGAATAAATTTACTGGAGTAAACATGCGCTTAAAGATTAAATCCACATGTAAAATCTATCGGAAGTTTTCTCTACGAAATCAAAAGTTTCAAAGTTTATACATAATCGCTTTCTCGTTTGACAGAACACATCTAGCATTTCAAAACATTCGAAAGCGATAGACAGCCTTCAACAATTTGAAAGATTGCGTTATAAAGATCATTTGTAACGTTAAACAGCGGAATTGCATTTATTCTGTTGGCCAAAATGGGCATAAACATATCGAACAAGTGACAAGATATTAAAAAGGCGTAGGAAATTTACCTCTATAATGAAACGTTTCCCTTAATTTTTGATGTTACTCCTCGATATCATTTCTTAGAATTGGTAGGACGTTTGATTCTGATGTAAATAAAAAATCATTCTTCGAAGAAAAGATATTTCCATTGTAAAGAGGAGTATACCGAAGTCGAGCAACAGACATGCGATTCTGACATAAAACGCGCCGTGAAATTCTCAGTGTGCAGAGACAGTAGAGTAGCGATAAGTGTGTTTCTTACCGGTAAACACGAAAGTTAATTTTCTACAATCATTGAACATTGCACTGTTAGCGTTCTGATTGCGCAGTGTACAGTGATACCGTATGAATCTCAATAGAAAACACACGAGTATTTACTTCCTTTTTTCTTATTTGAAACGGTAGAATTCACATCGCTACATACTGAATCAATGTCAGGCAAAATTTATGATCTCTTTGCGTTTAATTGAGATGAAGCTTATTTTTTTTTTAAATTCAGCTAGGATAAGGCAATAATTAAGTTTAATAGTTTTTTCCCGAATGCAATTGAATTCATGCGAATTAATTATCTTAATAAAGTATTTATTAAGCAATTTATACAAATAAAAAATTTAACATAATTTATTTCAGATTCAAATGCAAAGCTGAAACTTCTATTGCAATATTTTGAAATATTTCTCCAAGTCAAACTTGAGAGCAATGTAAAATATTCTACGTCTAATTTAGACTACAAAGTTCAAATCCCTGGAGATAATAATAATGTCAGAAGCTACTCCTTTTCCAGGAATGAATTGAATACACAAAAAATTTGAGCAAATATTTTTTATTTACTTGTATCATTTTAAATGTTTTTTTACAAGTGATTTTATAAATTTAAAATTACACAATGTATTTTCAATTACAATTAAAAGACAATTATTAACACTACAACTGTTGATGACTGAGCGTATAGTAAACTACTATCTGCGCTTTGAGTACTAATTAATTGATTCTAAGTCATCGAAAGTATGAAAGTCGTGCATATATTGGCACTAGAATAAAAACGATCATGCACTAATTCACACACATCCTTCTTATTCGTATTTTATCATGTAATTATTTGTATTCAAACATTGGAGCAGCGATAACGGGAGCACAGCATTGACGTCTGTAGTATGACATTCATAATATTGAATGCTAATTATTTAAACGAAAGCATTGTATTTATACAGCGACATAATTCAAAATATGATTTTTGAAATAGTTAATTATTCCAACAGAAGTCATTAAAAATTTAATGAAAATAGTTTTTGTTTTGACGGCAAAGTACTACTAGAGTCAAAGTTTGGCGGAAATCTATTTTCATAACTTTTTAATCAAGTGTTACGATCGAAAGTATTGCGTTGTAAAATCGAGTTACATTAAAATAAGATCACTGATATAGTCCATTGGCTGTTCCCAAATAATATAAAATATAACAAGTATTGATTTGACTTCCGGGCACGGTCGGAGCCAAGGCTCTTCGGAAAGCTATTCGCAATACATCCAACAAAAAAGTTACAATGGGAACTTATGTATTCGTTATGTTCCTGTTTATGAATAAACAAATCGAGAAATAGATTTTAATTCGGTAGTTTATGGCAGCCAAACTGAAATGCCCCTCGATACTCGTTGTGATGAGAAATTAACTATCTTTTTTACGGGTTGATCTATTTGCTAGGCTTACGCTCGCCACGGATTTATATTGAGACTTATTGAACTATCTATAAAATTTCTATGGAGATCAAGAATTTGGCAACAGTGGAGTAGTTCTTGCTAATTTCAATTTGGGTAATCTAATATTTCTGTATCACCTTCCACGCACTGGCTAAGTCACAGTTTTTCGTAACTTCACCACAGGAAATATTTAAATAGTCTGATGGTTGCCATCAGTATGGAAAATTTGATAAATAACATACTAATCGAGACTTACTCGACCATAATTATACGAAATTATTGCAGGTGTTAACTTTGATACCTTGATTTATGATGTTAGTCACCGAAAACGCCTATGTGATAGCGCGGCAATACCCTATGAACTCAGAATGTAGCAGAGGCATCGTTCATCCACGATTCATATATAAGGCATTCATTATGAATAAAAGGTTTTTTTATTAGAAGAATTCAAATTGTTTTAATCTATGATTCTAACATCTCTTACGGATGCGTTAAGAGTAGGACATGTAAATTATGTGAATCCTCCGTGATTTTTTATCGGCGAAGCAAATCTAGTTTCGGTAAGGTAATCGGAAATAATCATCAGCTAAATGGAATGCCTTTAGCTTTCTTAGGGTGATCATAAAAACACTATTCGCTCCAATCGCGTTGTTTCACAGGAAAAATGTAGCATGATGAGGAATAGCCCCCTTCCCCCTTTAAAATTTCAAATCCAACCCTTGCACCGGGTGTTAAACAAGGAAAAGAAAAATTAGTTGAGCTCAAGACCGCGGGGCAGGTATTTGAGTATTTCTAACGGTTGGTGCATAAAAAGGTGTATGGGATACCATAGTCAAACATTGCAGGGACGTCTTAGAACCTACCACTGCTTCTGGAATGACCTCTGATGCCTATCACCTAATAATATGAGGATGTAAAGTAAGAACATTAACTTACCTTCCAATAATCATTGCATGAGTTCGCGTATAACACCGAATACTACACACACTGACCACTGAAAACTGCACACATTTCAAATCACGATTCACTAACTTTTCCACTCGCAGAGCACTCACTACACACAAATATCACTCCCCTATCTCTTCGCGGTCACCTGAATTGTGCCGGGTCGTTCTTCTCGCCCTGGAGAGGATCTCACCGCTGGTGAGGACCTCTGGTCAGATTATATCCATGAATCCCGAGGCCAATTCCTGCAATCCTTCCTTCAGCTGTGGAATCCCATCCCAGCGGTCGAAGACGCCAAGGTTGATGTCTTTGTGAAACTCGTAGGCCTCCGAGATAAATTGAGAAAGGAATGCATTGAAATTATCTTGCTATGTAAGATCTTACGAAAAGAGCTCAAAACAACGTGATTTCCTTGAATGTGTATTTAAGAAGTCAGTCTCAACACTCAAAATTTCTCTATGGCACTCATTTAAAATTTACCACGCCATCGAACATTGTCAAATGATGTAACAAAAAGAAATTAATTGGGTGAGAAAGGCTTTATATCCTGGGGTTATTTACATTATGAACTCTGCATATGGAAAATTAAAATGAAACTATACTCAGCAATAATGAGAGGAGGTTTTTATGCAATGAAAATGTATTACGAGATATGCACAAGCATAATCATTTCCATTTTCTAAGTTAATCAAAAGCCGCTCATGAAGTTTCTAAAAGGCCTCAATCATGTAATTTTAATGCTTTTGTGGAACGATATGCTAATTTGAAAGAAAAAGAAATTCGTATATTTCCACATTCATGGATTTTATCAATTATTCATTGATGTAAAGCAGCTTTGATTGTAGGGTAAAAAGAGAAGGATTAATATAAGTTCTTGCACTTTATTGAAATTCAACGTCTCGCTTTCCATAATGCATATATTTAATCTAAGAACCGACCGCAGATGAGGCAAAGAGTGCCGAAAATATGCAAATTAAGTTCATTTAAACTCTTTGAAAGAATTATTCTGTCGGAAAATTGAAAGGAAAACATTAACCAGAATACCTTGAGCCAAGTTCGAATCAGAGGGAAATTCCTCACAGTCTGATAATTTCTCTCATAGAATTAAGGGAACGTGAGAGATGCTTCATGTACTTCTTTAAATTATTTTTAAAACTAACTACCTACATCTTTTGCCCCCGGGAGAATCAATTACTCTGGAGTAGGAACTTCAGCTTCTCTTACACATATTTAGACGGCAGTCTCTCCAACGAGATTTCAATACCATGATTTCATCGAGAAGATATTATAACGTTTAGGATATTCTTACACTACAAGAGGCAAACTGTAAAGTACGTACCCATCTTCCGAGAAGGACAGCCTCCTAAAACCTCAACGTCCGGCGACTTTGCTTGCAACATAGTGAAGAATTATTATTTAGCGCGGGCGAATAGCACAGTGCAAACTGCCGCTCAGAGACGAAGTTATCAGGACACTAGAATGGGAATAAGGCCTAGGAGTAATATAAAATCATCGAATCGGAAGTTCGTTGCAATCGCGAAGAGTCATCCGTAAGATATAACACCGATAAATATTGAAAAACTAGATGTATAGACTTCTCAAAAGTTCTTACATTGCCAACGTTGAGACACTCCAGCACAGACAGGTTCGCTCCGTTCAAATGCTCCGACTTTTATGAGTCAACTGCACAAAAGTGACCGCACCGATTCCGCCAAAATTGACTTCCTGAACACTCATACCATCGCTACGAATTCATACTGGAGAAGGGCGGTATATGATTTCTCTTGTTCTTTCATGGAGAAGCGTGGACAAATATATCTGGGAGTGTAAGGATACGGTTTAATTATTTGAATGCATATTGTTTATTGTGTTTTCATAAAAGACTTTTTTATGCGATATATAAGTAATGTTCATTATCTTAACTTCTCCGATTCTTCAATCAATGAATTTACAGAGTGTTTATGGGACTCCCGGATAGCAGTGTGGGCAGCGAGTTCGACTTCAATGAAAGCGGTCCGGGTTCGATTCCCGGTGGGATCTCACGTGACCTCGGCTGTCGAAGCATTTTCCACAATAGCACTACTACAACTACAGTGTGTTTGAGTAGGCCGCTAATGAATGAACTTTGACGAATTTACTCTTCTCAATGTATTATCAATAAGGATCGGCGAGTTAAAATTTTAACAATCTTTCTACATTACGTTGAAAATTATAAGGATTATTGGATGAAGATCTTGGAAATAATGATTGTATCAATTTCATATTCCCTCCGAGTGGAATCATTTGGGTTTCCCCAAAATAGCCACCTAAAACTTTTCTTTGAAACTTTTCAGTTAAGCAGTTATACAGCCTAAAATTTTATAAGAGATGCTGAATTTTCCTACATTCTTTATTTCAGACTAAGATATGCGGAACAGGGAAATGTAATTGCCTATAAATATCCACAGGGATCCAGTGAGTGTGGGTTATAGATTTCATAGTCAAGTCAAGAAGGCCGTCTTGGGTATGAAGTCACTCCTCATCCCATTCGAGAAATGAAGAAACATCATAAGCAATCACATGTTCCTAAGAGACGAGTGAGCAGAGAAAAACAGCTTTCCAGTAAACAGTAATTTTTGTGAAGTACTCTCCTGCAGTTTTGAGCATTTGAGACAGAAATGTGGTAATATTTTACACGGTTTTGTTCGTTTATACTTTGAAGAATCCCAACCTATATACTCATTTTAAATCATATTGTATCATTGAAAATTATCACTAAATTGTTGAGGTATTTATCAATGGCTTGATCAAAACATTCCAAGGACATTTGGACATTATTAATAGCTTGTAATATTGCATTTAAAAGCCCTTAGCACGAGAGTACCTGGCCAGCAAAGAGAAGTGATTGCTTCTACATCTCATATTGTGTCCAGTTCTTGTGAGAGTGCAGCACTTTGTGTGATGCAGGATCCATCTTTTGCTACTCCGCCACCTTGTAAAATGTCTACACAAAAAGGTTAATTGCTGCACTAAAATGGAATTTCATTCTATGCTTTATTACTTCAGCTGACTCGAAGGCAGCAATTCCTTTTAAGATTAGTTTTGATAAGGTTTTATAAATTTTACTATATGAAGTTTGGAGATGAACCTTCATGTTAACTTACGTGTTGGAGAAAATAAATTGGAAGTGTACTTTGTTTGCAATGATATGATAATATCTAAGGATAGTAGAACATAATCTAAGGCTGAGAAGGAAAGGAAATTTATAAATAACATTGTTCAATTCCATTCTGTTTTTATTTACCGCTATAGCCATTTCTGCATGTACTGGGACAGACGTATACTCTGGAAGGTCATACATACAAAATAATACATGGATATAAAATACACGCATACTTACAATAAAAATTGTATACATACAAACATACTATTCCTCTACATACCCCTTACATACGTTAGCTTTAAATTCATGATCTTAGTTGTCGTACCATACATTGGACATAAGGTACAATATTTTGTACTATTTTGTATGAACTTTTCAGATTAAGGAACCTAAGGAAATAAGTTTACATATGTATCTTTTATTTGGATATTCTATGATTGATTTTTTTATTGTTATTATCTTTAAAGAAGCAGGTTTTTTATATAAAATTATTTATTACTATAAAGCAGAAGCCATTTCTTAATTTTTATTTTGAAGCAGTCTCTCTTTTGTCATAAAGTTGAGATATTTTTTTATCATTACTATACAGGGCCCATTTCCATTACTTTTATCTATTTCATTTATCACTTTATGTAACAGGTTATTTATTTTTATTTTATAGCAGGTACTATTTTGTTTTTCTTCATATTAGTGTTTTTTACTGTCATATGATACAATTTTCTTTATTTTAATGCTGAGGACTGTGCTGCCAGTGATAATCATTTACTTTCCTTTGAATAAATTTGAAATATAGAGAATGAATATTTATATTCTAATGACCCAAGGGGATGAAAATAAATGAATTGCCTATAGCATGGAAAAGGCGTACTTTTCAATGTATTGTTTCCTTTCTAAGGGACTGTTAGGGATTACAATCCACCTTGTTCTTACATCCAGTATGTTCTGGGTTTTTGTCACGTCCTCTGTAGGCCTAACACTGGCATACCTGAGGCTGACATTAGCACTGCTTCCCAATGATTTTTGGTATCAGCCTTGTGCATAAAAATGCAATGCACAAAGGACAAAGGCCCAAAGGAATTATTCCAGTTATTAATACCATATAGATTTGGTAATATCTATTGTAATGTATCTATATCGTATTATATCTATATGGTTACAATAATTATTTCATTCATCATTAATTATTTTATTTCGAAGACAGAAATGATTAATCTTCCATCATAATTAAATTATTCCAATACAATATATATATATATATATATATATATATATATATATATATATATATATATTATTTACTATTACCTACTTTTTTAATACAATACTTACTTTTGGATTTTGTGAGTCATTTGCCTATGATGCAGTCATGTCTTACTTGAGTTCCTATATATTATTGAATTATTTACTAATTGTATCATACTAATAACTTGTGGTACGTAATACAATTATCCTCCACGATGTCAGTAATAAGTGTTGAGGTTTGCATTACTTGTGGTGCTGATTTAACTGATGGAGACATTATCAATTGCTGTCGCTGTGTACTTTGTGTACACAATACTTTGGCATGCTCTGGACTGTCGCAGTCTGTTATTCAATCCCTCTCCAGCAAGTCCCAACTTAAGTATTTTTGTGTTAGTTGCACGAAAATGGACTCTATACCTGGCTACAACTTGACTGGTCTACAAGAGCTTAAATCAATCTTGGGGTTGTTCAAGACTGAGCTAACGGAAATCAAAACCTCTCTTGCTGACTTGAGTAACTGTCGTAACTTCCGATGAGGTGTTTGAGTCGCTTATTGGCAAAGTTCATGACAGGCAGATGAGGTTGTACAATGTATTGCTGTTTAATATTCCAGAGAGTGATGTTGAGGGCGATAGTGATGGTGATTATTGGCGTGTGGTGGAAGTGATTAACCAGGTTCCTGCAGTCTCAACAGAAGGAGTTTGAGAATTTGCCACATATCTCAAGAACATTCAAACCCAATCACAGATAAAACCCAACTTTGGGGGTGATTCGTCAATATTGACTCGATATCTATCAAATTACCAAGTCTTACCACTTAGATCGCGTCCGACGGTGTACAGACTCCTTGTTAGTAGAGTTAAAGACATTTATTACTTAGAGATATACTCCTTCATTTCACCTTCCAGTATATAAGAATGAAGTATGAGGATAGATTTTAGTAAATATTCTGAAAATAAAGCAGATACATACTGTAAACTTAATATATTTATAGTGGTACCCAGATAGGGGTCTTTTTTGGGGACCAAGTAATTGACTATTTACAAATTTTGTGATTGAAATATAAGATATTGTGCTACAGAGCAATTTATACTGAAGATATCAAGATTATTCATTAAACAAATCAAAACTAAAGGGGGAAGGTGTTCCAGCTCTTACTATGAAATAAGTATTTACATCCTAATAATGAAGTACCTGTTTATTATGCTTTATATGCCACATCAGAAGATTTATATGGAATCCTTGGGGACTAAACATTTTTGATCTATTGTTTGTATTATTTGTTACTTTTTCTATTTTCATAAAAGGTTTTTCTCATCAATAATTTTCATCTTTTTGCATGAAGACTTGTTAATAACTAAATTTTCATCGTTTTTACACTAACATGAAGCAATTGGTATCAGATACTCTAATAAGAAAAATATTAATCTTATAGCAGTAGCAAGTGGGTATCACAATCTGCACTATCTAGTTAATAAGTCTAAAATTCTTGGACAATGCAGTAACTTTATCCTTAGAAAGCATAATTTTAATGGAAAGTCTGCATTTAGTAAAGAATGAGTGATACCCTTTCTTGCAAAATTATAGTAAAAGTTTACAATACAGTGAAACAATTTCTACCATAGGCTATAATAGGAAAGAGTAATGTAAACAAGTTTTGGTCATCCAATTGAGGTGGAGCCTTAAGTACAGCAGATTGTGATGATCTGAGCTCAGGAAAACATTATACTTTAAATTTCAGAAGGCCCAAGCTCAAGAAAAATGCTATCCACCGAAGTGAAACAGAGTTGAAAATAATTCTAACGGTAGCAGCAATGCAACTCTTGATGTTTCTCTTATTGGAAGATTTTTCTAATATCTTGCTAAAAAAAGTTGTTTTTTGACACAATTTCAGCTTCATTGAGATGATTTTTTGAATAAATTGCTAGATAACCATTTTTTGACTGAATTTTGGCTTAATTTGAAATAGAATTCAAATATCTTGCTAAATCAGCCATATTTTGCCCGAAATTTGGAAGATATTTCAAATATCGTGCTAAAAAGGCCGTTATTTGACCGAATTTTAGCTTAATGTTGAAGATTTTCCAAATTTCTTGCAAAATAAGCCCTTTTTAACCAAATTTTCACTATATTGGAAAGATTTTTCTAATATCTTGCCAAATAAGCCATATTTTGACCGAATTTCAGCTTCATTGAGAAGATTTTTTGAACACTTTGCTAAATAAGTCGTTTTCTGACCAAATTTCTGCTTAATTTTGAAGATTTATCAAATATCTTGCTAAAAAAGTTGATCATAGACCGAATTTTGGCCTACTATAAAAGATTTTTTTAATATACTACTAAATAAGCCGTTTTTTGCCCATATTTTGGCTTAATTTGGAAGATTTTTCAAATATCTTGCTAATTAGGCCTTTTTTCGACCGAATTTCGGCTTTATGTTGTGATGTATATGTTAGGTTTAGTATATTGTATGAAAGTAAGGAAAGGACAGTTATCCGAGAAGTTATTAGAGGAGGTGAAAATTGCGTTTGCTTCAACAGAAGACACAATAGAAATGTGTAATTATAAAAAGCTAGAATCATATGACTATTAAAAGAGAGGAGAGAGAGCTAGTATATCAAATGATCAAAGAAATGGAAGAACTGAAAAGGAAAAATTCCAAATATATTTCTGGGATAAAAAAGTCACCACAATTCACACAAAAATAATTATTAGAATCAGAAGATTCTTTTCATTAACAAGTTCTTTAATCATAAATTCACAATGATTTTGTTCATCACTTCAAGCAAGTTTTCCAAGCATTTATAGTAGTTGGGGCTTGTGAGTTTTTCTAATTCCTTTTGAATTTCCTCTTTTATGAGATCATAAACATTGAAAGGTGGGGTGTAACGCAATGCTGGGTTGTCACTGAAGATGGACCAAAAGTGCTGCAAGAAAGATTTACATCTGAATAGTTATTTCATTAATGATAGCTTACATTTTGCATATGGATTTTCTGTGATATACTTAAGGGCTAACTCAAATTCCTTACTGCCAAATTACTGTTTTCCAACTGAAACTTTATTTCTTAGTCAACTGACTAAATAACATTTGAAATACCAGTAATCCCTTGAGTACTATGATAGTTACATTCCATATAATTGCCCTACTAGGTAAAATGGCAGCTGGAAGGAATACTTATATTATAGAAAATTTAAAATAGATGAGCCTAGAGCTATAAAAATGAATTAATTATGTTTGTAAAGTAAGGTTTATTTCCCGATTAATAGGTTTCACAAGGATGTTGAAAGAATTAGGATGGAATAGTTTAGAGTCACGAAGAACAGACAAAAGACTAGCGATCTTCTTTAAAATGTTTACAGGACATCCTTCATATAAGGAACTAAGGGATAGAGTGAGTAAATCAGAGTTCTTAGGCAGACGCAGTCATAACTATAAAGTTAACTATATGAAACAAAAAACTAATACAAGTAAATTTTGCTTCTTGAACCGAACAATTGAAAATTGGAATAGTTTACCTGCAGAGGCTCTAGAGCCTTTCCCAAAGTCATTGAGGGGATTTAAGAAAAATTTAATAAAGATGTGTGAGCCTGCCGAGGACGAAAAGTAAGATGAGTAGGGGATTGCCTGGTAGGGTGAAGTACGGCGGGGACTTCGTGCGCCCCGGGACCGCTTCGGTAGCCGTGAAGGCCTATCAGGAACCCTGAAAAACCTTACTTGAAAACTCATTTCTATATTTACTTTATGTTGGCTTGTATGGGTGAGGGTATCAAGGTAGTTTTAATATATATGTGATGTAATGATGTGTATGTGATCTTAATATGTGTGTTCATAAATAACATTTGTCTTGTATTGTGTAAATAGTTCTTACTTGTACTGTGTAAATAGTTCACTGTTGTATTGTAAAAATGTTTTGTATATTATGAAAATGTAAGATGCTGCCACCTGGCGAAAGTCAACTCGCAGCGTGAAATAATAATAATAATAATAATAATACATGTAAAGGAAATAATTTCATGTACTTCTTATTTTTCCTCATACATTGATCTTACTATCATGAAGTATTTAGCTTTGAATTTTATTATCGACAGAAACATGAATAAACTGGTATAAAAACGAACATTCAATTTTACAGTTGAGGAAACTGTGGCCAAGAAGGAATTACTGTGAAGCTTAAATTTGGGTTTAGGTTAATCTGCTTTTAGATCTGATATTTTTAGAAACACCTGTTTCAAGTTCATAAGTTACCCTACTTACCCTCTCCAAACCTTGCTAAATGAGTTCATCAGAATCTCAAGTTTGCTTTGTCAGCATTTACTCATGAAAATCATAGTTCATCGGACCAATAATTGAGAGAATTATCATATTCTTTTAATACTGCCACTTATGAAGCTACTAGAAGCAATCCCTCTCTTTAGGATGAGAAGTACCACATCCTTAAAATAACCTTTGAGATCTTCCCCCTTCGTTGTTTGGCTCTTCTGATGATGAGGGTAATTTAAGGCAACTATGGGAAAAGGCAGATTTTAACTTAAACATCAGCACTATGCTTCTAATTACAATAATCAACATAGGGTACCCAATTGTAAAACTGGTGATCTTATTCTTTATCAGAATCATCCTGTCAGTTTGAAGATTAAAGGGAGAAGTGCAAAGCTGGACCCTCTTTGGTGTGGTGCATTTGAAATTATAAAATTTTTGTTTAAAAAGTTGTCCTTTTAGAAATCTTATCAAGATACGAGTGTGCAAGATTCATACAGGCAAGTCGTGCAGGCCTGACCCTAGAGGTACATTACTTTTATAGTCCCAAGTGTACAAATTACCTGTTATTAGGGAACTAATTGTGAATGCGGAACAATCAGTAGCAATTACAAAGGTTGATTGGCCCTGGTCTTAAAATAAATGGGATTTCAGAACTGCCTGCTCATTTCATGACCTTAAGGGATATATGACTCGTTATTATTTGGCAAGAGACTGTGGTTGTGGAGGAACCTTGGCTGGCACAGCAGCTTTGGCAGACTTTCACAGAGCCCCAACCTTGTGTTACATGTGTGATAGAATTTTGCAGATTGGCTTTTTTTCAGCATTTTTTGGTACATCTGGAAGGACCTTTTTTGATTTGATCCCAGTGTGGTGGTATGATTTGTTTAATTTTTTGTTATTCAAAGGGTTATTGCATTAGAAGCTTGGTTGTATGTTTATTCTTACTTTAATTTGTTCAATCTATTGTCTTGGTTAATTACATGCTGTTTTTCAATAAACCAGTGTGTGTTTAGTTCAATATGTGATGTTCACGCTGCTATTTTCTCAAAGAATTTCAATGCAGGGTGTTTAACACTCATATTCAAGTACAATTTGCCATAAAACGAATACATCCAGACAGTATGTTGCACCATCCTCCTCTGTGGGTGTTTCCCATAATGTGGTTATTTTTTTGTAACCTCTCGGTTGCAAAGATTTTTTTCCCATCTTGCTCTTTCTTTTCGGATTCCTTTACATTTGTACATATTAATAAATATTCTATTGTGAAATAAGAATCTCTCTTACATCTCTGTCATGCTTGTCCTTTGCTCCTTATGACCTTACTTTCTAATTAACTTATACAAAAGAAGGAAAGCACAGCAACAAAATCAAATGACTTCCCTTGGTGGATCTTTTATTCAAGCTAGCAGCTTGAGAGAAATGTATAATTTAATATGATGTTACTTTAAATTTATTAGCAACTGAAGTACAACTTCAAAATGAATGAAAGATATGTATTAGTTATGGGATTTTTTAAAATTGTTACTAATTAACTTTAATTATTGTTACTAAATAGAAATTTTTAAAATGAAAAGAACTTTAGAAACCCTGATCCCACTGCAGTTACTATAACATGAAATTGAAAATTAATACTACTGAAAACAATCAATTAAAATAATAAATCCTATTGTTTACTGTAATAAATTTCCAGCAAAGAAAATACTACTACCAAATGATGAGAAAGTTAATTACATCCTATATATTCCTTAAAAATATCAACTACTTTTCCAATGTCACATTCACACCCTTGATTCTTGCATCTGTGTTAAGATAGCCCTGGAAAATGTCAGTCTACCATAATCCCACATCTCTGAATACAGACTAGTTAGGCTGGCCTTGATTTGTCTTAACTTAGTTTGTACTAACTGTCTTCTCTCTGAATATGGCTGATAATTTTTAAGAGTATGTTGCTGTATTTCAATTTACTATGTTCACCAATACTTATTATGAAGTGCTGACTTTTCCTCTTCTTGCATAAAATTATGGGCCTATCTGATAGTAACATTATTAATTTTTCATGGACAGAGCCCTTTTGCATCTAAAAATACGAGAATTAATTTGTCATATATATAATTCCTGAAATGTATAGAAAGTCTCTAATAGAATCTTATGTTTAACAGCATATATGAATATCATACTGAATGAAGAGAAATTTCAGGAAATGAAATTGTTCAAAGTATTGAGCAAAGGAAGAAAGAAAGAAACATAATGTGCAGTATAAAATACAAGGCATAAGCAATTTCAAGTTCAAAAATTACATTATCTCATAATCTTATAATTATCAAGTCAGAAATATGATTGCTGCATTTAAAACACTATCAAAAAGAATGTAATCATAATTTATGAGAGTTCCTTCTGTGAAAAATTACTACATTTTTTTAATACTTAAGTCCATGAAGTTTGTATTGCACCAGCCGATAAGTCTATTCATACAATCTTGTATTTCAACATAATTGTGGAAGTTATTGATAGGGTGAAATATCTTTAAGTTGTCAGCATATAACAAATATTTTAAGGTTTTTAAATGTTCTCCAATATCATTAATGAATAGCAGAAACAGAAGGGGACCTTCTGACACCCCTAGGCAATGCCTGGGATGGCAGCAAACATAAAAGAATTGGAGTCAACCAATTTAACTAAATATTTTCTATTTACTAGGTAGCTCTTAATCAGGGTAACCAAATATGCCATAAGCTTCTAATTAAAGTAACAGTATTTCATATATGAAATTATGGATATTGAAAGCTGTGCATTGTTGACTTGGTTATGCTGTTCTAAGGCTTGAGATAATTTATGTAATAAGATGACCTCAAGATGGAGAATGAGAATAGGTTTATAGTTACTAAAATCACGTCTATCTGCACTCTTAAAAATAAGAATAACATTTGTGATCTTGAAAAGGTCTGGGAAGACAGTATGCTCCAGGGATTTGTTAAATAAAATGAATAAGATGTAAAAGAAAAAGCTTAACGACTTTCCGTCTATTTGCATTAGAGTCGAGTTCAGCAATTTCTTCAAGCGCCAGGAAGATTGGTTGTTTACAACCACAAAACTATACATATTCCGCATATCTTATATCCTGTTTCTGGCAATTTCAAATCCTCCAGAGTCGAAACAAGCACAATTTTCCTAGAAAGATATCAACATGTCTTGTGGGATTGGACCTCTAACAAATTTAGAAATTTCAGCTTTCTATCTCCTCGGGAAATTAGTGAAGTAATTGTCATATATACTTCCGTAGTCGACACTTGGACTATCGACAGACAGAGAGGGAAAAACGAGCAACAGAATATGAGCTAGTCACATAAAATATCATGATAGAATATGTATTATTATAAGTAAAAGAGGTGAAAACAATTAAGAAGAAATTAACTTTATCTTGCATAACATTCACCATTGTGAACATATTAATTATCTGATGTCAGTAACTCTCGCAAGTATCCAATAGATGGACCTTTAAAGTTAAAAAAAGGCACGAAAAGCCATCGACGCAGGCTCCATATTGCTTTCTTGCGCAGTCGTCGTAGAACTTCAAAATAGGACACATCTTACAAGGAGACTACACACCGTCGGACGCGATTTAAGTAGTAAGACTCGGTAATTTGATAGATATCGAGTCAAGATTGACGAATCACCCCCAAAGTTGGGTTTTATGAGCGATAGTTTTCACGGAAAATGAACTTAAAGTTTACGAAAAATTGTCAGGTAGGCTATTAAGCTAAGCGTAACGACCTTCGTCATTTCCCTGGAAAGGCAACACAGCCTAAAGCAGGGCAACTTCTCAATGTAATGTATAATGACCAAAAGACCAATAAACGCTTTTCAAAACAACAACTTCGTCATTCGAACGTTTGGCGCAGTGGTATGGTATCGGCTTCCAAAGTCCTTTTGGTCAGGTTCGAGCCCTCATGCGGGAAAATTTCTTTTCTCTTTATTTCTTTTACGTACTCTGTCATAATCTTAATCTACATCTGTTTTATATATATATATATCTGTTTTATATATATTTATTAAAAATAACTTTTTATGATGCTAATCCAGGATATTGATTGAAATATGATATAAAAATGAAAAAATTAAATTAATTGCTAAGGATATACTCCCATAAGTTGTTGCTTTGAAAAGAATACCCAATTTTAACTATGAATGTTATTTATGATCAAAGTATGATTTAACTTGACATAATGGAAACTGAATCGATAAATAAAGACTATGACAACATATTCAGATATCTATCCAAAGTCAAAATATTTGGAAATACAACTCACTGGTAATTAATGAACCTTGTTAGGAATATTCACAATGTAAAAAAGTTTAAATGCATGAAATTATGAAATAATTGTCATTAGAGGATGAAAGAATAAGTCGACGCTAGTCTTGAATCAGAAACTCAAGCAATCCATTAACAAGAGAACTAACTGCCAACTTCTGAATGAACTATAAGAATCAATCTGACAAAGAAAATTTAAAATCTAGGCCAATACCCTATCCAGTATACTGGATCAGCAGATTGGAATGTCTTACTTGAAGAAGTTGAAATGTAAGAGATTATGGCTATAGATATTTGCAAACACTTCTTAAATGAAAGAATAAACAACGGATAACCACAACAATTTCTGAATAACAATGAATACACGATTAATTGCAACATATATAATTATTTGCAACATGCAAAACCTATCCAAAGACTGCACTAGCCTTTTGTAAAGAAATGATGCCTTTGAGAAACCAAGGGAAGATAAGCTATAAATCGAAACACAAGAAGGGAGAACCTAACTGCAACTAGCATTATACATTTCAGAAGAATTTAGAGCCTGGCTTCATGACAAGAATATGAAATGAAGAAAGAAAGTTACAACATACTTCCATGATTGTTTACTTTGAGTAGCAGTGAGGAACTGAACACCTCTTAGCATACTGCAAAAAGTCCTCCAGATGATATAACAACACTGCTTGCATATCACACCACTCATTCGCCACATCACTATGTTCTCCTACTTGCAGATGCAAGTTTTCATTAGCATGATGCTCTCACGACTCATGAGATTTCATCCTCTAGTACAACTTAATGTTGAACCCCAAATTACTAACGATGACACGAAGGGAAAGGTTTGACAAAGAAGAAAACATCAAGTTCGGCGAAGAATCAACCACCAGTGGCATAAATAACAGCTACCTTTCCACATAGATACCCTGCAAAAATATCATTTACTTTCACTTTAATAACGAGTAATTAAGTATAAATTACTTTTTATAAAATAAATCCAAACTATAGTTAACTATAGTTAACTATACATTGATTGACAGGATTTGATCGAGTGAAAAAACTAGGTCAATCACATCTATCACGCCGATTTTAAAACCAGAATAAATTTACTGGAGTAAACATGCGCTTAAAGATTAAATCCACATGTAAAATCTATCGGAAGTTTTCTCTACGAAATCAAAAGTTTCAAAGTTTATACATAATCGCTTTCTCGTTTGACAGAACACATCTAGCATTTCAAAACATTCGAAAGCGATAGACAGCCTTCAACAATTTGAAAGATTGCGTTATAAAGATCATTTGTAACGTTAAACAGCGGAATTGCATTTATTCTGTTGGCCAAAATGGGCATAAACATATCGAACAAGTGACAAGATATTAAAAAGGCGTAGGAAATTTACCTCTATAATGAAACGTTTCCCTTAATTTTTGATGTTACTCCTCGATATCATTTCTTAGAATTGGTAGGACGTTTGATTCTGATGTAAATAAAAAATCATTCTTCGAAGAAAAGATATTTCCATTGTAAAGAGGAGTATACCGAAGTCGAGCAACAGACATGCGATTCTGACATAAAACGCGCCGTGAAATTCTCAGTGTGCAGAGACAGTAGAGTAGCGATAAGTGTGTTTCTTACCGGTAAACACGAAAGTTAATTTTCTACAATCATTGAACATTGCACTGTTAGCGTTCTGATTGCGCAGTGTACAGTGATACCGTATGAATCTCAATAGAAAACACACGAGTATTTACTTCCTTTTTTCTTATTTGAAACGGTAGAATTCACATCGCTACATACTGAATCAATGTCAGGCAAAATTTATGATCTCTTTGCGTTTAATTGAGATGAAGCTTATTTTTTTTTTAAATTCAGCTAGGATAAGGCAATAATTAAGTTTAATAGTTTTTTCCCGAATGCAATTGAATTCATGCGAATTAATTATCTTAATAAAGTATTTATTAAGCAATTTATACAAATAAAAAATTTAACATAATTTATTTCAGATTCAAATGCAAAGCTGAAACTTCTATTGCAATATTTTGAAATATTTCTCCAAGTCAAACTTGAGAGCAATGTAAAATATTCTACGTCTAATTTAGACTACAAAGTTCAAATCCCTGGAGATAATAATAATGTCAGAAGCTACTCCTTTTCCAGGAATGAATTGAATACACAAAAAATTTGAGCAAATATTTTTTATTTACTTGTATCATTTTAAATGTTTTTTTACAAGTGATTTTATAAATTTAAAATTACACAATGTATTTTCAATTACAATTAAAAGACAATTATTAACACTACAACTGTTGATGACTGAGCGTATAGTAAACTACTATCTGCGCTTTGAGTACTAATTAATTGATTCTAAGTCATCGAAAGTATGAAAGTCGTGCATATATTGGCACTAGAATAAAAACGATCATGCACTAATTCACACACATCCTTCTTATTCGTATTTTATCATGTAATTATTTGTATTCAAACATTGGAGCAGCGATAACGGGAGCACAGCATTGACGTCTGTAGTATGACATTCATAATATTGAATGCTAATTATTTAAACGAAAGCATTGTATTTATACAGCGACATAATTCAAAATATGATTTTTGAAATAGTTAATTATTCCAACAGAAGTCATTAAAAATTTAATGAAAATAGTTTTTGTTTTGACGGCAAAGTACTACTAGAGTCAAAGTTTGGCGGAAATCTATTTTCATAACTTTTTAATCAAGTGTTACGATCGAAAGTATTGCGTTGTAAAATCGAGTTACATTAAAATAAGATCACTGATATAGTCCATTGGCTGTTCCCAAATAATATAAAATATAACAAGTATTGATTTGACTTCCGGGCACGGTCGGAGCCAAGGCTCTTCGGAAAGCTATTCGCAATACATCCAACAAAAAAGTTACAATGGGAACTTATGTATTCGTTATGTTCCTGTTTATGAATAAACAAATCGAGAAATAGATTTTAATTCGGTAGTTTATGGCAGCCAAACTGAAATGCCCCTCGATACTCGTTGTGATGAGAAATTAACTATCTTTTTTACGGGTTGATCTATTTGCTAGGCTTACGCTCGCCACGGATTTATATTGAGACTTATTGAACTATCTATAAAATTTCTATGGAGATCAAGAATTTGGCAACAGTGGAGTAGTTCTTGCTAATTTCAATTTGGGTAATCTAATATTTCTGTATCACCTTCCACGCACTGGCTAAGTCACAGTTTTTCGTAACTTCACCACAGGAAATATTTAAATAGTCTGATGGTTGCCATCAGTATGGAAAATTTGATAAATAACATACTAATCGAGACTTACTCGACCATAATTATACGAAATTATTGCAGGTGTTAACTTTGATACCTTGATTTATGATGTTAGTCACCGAAAACGCCTATGTGATAGCGCGGCAATACCCTATGAACTCAGAATGTAGCAGAGGCATCGTTCATCCACGATTCATATATAAGGCATTCATTATGAATAAAAGGTTTTTTTATTAGAAGAATTCAAATTGTTTTAATCTATGATTCTAACATCTCTTACGGATGCGTTAAGAGTAGGACATGTAAATTATGTGAATCCTCCGTGATTTTTTATCGGCGAAGCAAATCTAGTTTCGGTAAGGTAATCGGAAATAATCATCAGCTAAATGGAATGCCTTTAGCTTTCTTAGGGTGATCATAAAAACACTATTCGCTCCAATCGCGTTGTTTCACAGGAAAAATGTAGCATGATGAGGAATAGCCCCCTTCCCCCTTTAAAATTTCAAATCCAACCCTTGCACCGGGTGTTAAACAAGGAAAAGAAAAATTAGTTGAGCTCAAGACCGCGGGGCAGGTATTTGAGTATTTCTAACGGTTGGTGCATAAAAAGGTGTATGGGATACCATAGTCAAACATTGCAGGGACGTCTTAGAACCTACCACTGCTTCTGGAATGACCTCTGATGCCTATCACCTAATAATATGAGGATGTAAAGTAAGAACATTAACTTACCTTCCAATAATCATTGCATGAGTTCGCGTATAACACCGAATACTACACACACTGACCACTGAAAACTGCACACATTTCAAATCACGATTCACTAACTTTTCCACTCGCAGAGCACTCACTACACACAAATATCACTCCCCTATCTCTTCGCGGTCACCTGAATTGTGCCGGGTCGTTCTTCTCGCCCTGGAGAGGATCTCACCGCTGGTGAGGACCTCTGGTCAGATTATATCCATGAATCCCGAGGCCAATTCCTGCAATCCTTCCTTCAGCTGTGGAATCCCATCCCAGCGGTCGAAGACGCCAAGGTTGATGTCTTTGTGAAACTCGTAGGCCTCCGAGATAAATTGAGAAAGGAATGCATTGAAATTATCTTGCTATGTAAGATCTTACGAAAAGAGCTCAAAACAACGTGATTTCCTTGAATGTGTATTTAAGAAGTCAGTCTCAACACTCAAAATTTCTCTATGGCACTCATTTAAAATTTACCACGCCATCGAACATTGTCAAATGATGTAACAAAAAGAAATTAATTGGGTGAGAAAGGCTTTATATCCTGGGGTTATTTACATTATGAACTCTGCATATGGAAAATTAAAATGAAACTATACTCAGCAATAATGAGAGGAGGTTTTTATGCAATGAAAATGTATTACGAGATATGCACAAGCATAATCATTTCCATTTTCTAAGTTAATCAAAAGCCGCTCATGAAGTTTCTAAAAGGCCTCAATCATGTAATTTTAATGCTTTTGTGGAACGATATGCTAATTTGAAAGAAAAAGAAATTCGTATATTTCCACATTCATGGATTTTATCAATTATTCATTGATGTAAAGCAGCTTTGATTGTAGGGTAAAAAGAGAAGGATTAATATAAGTTCTTGCACTTTATTGAAATTCAACGTCTCGCTTTCCATAATGCATATATTTAATCTAAGAACCGACCGCAGATGAGGCAAAGAGTGCCGAAAATATGCAAATTAAGTTCATTTAAACTCTTTGAAAGAATTATTCTGTCGGAAAATTGAAAGGAAAACATTAACCAGAATACCTTGAGCCAAGTTCGAATCAGAGGGAAATTCCTCACAGTCTGATAATTTCTCTCATAGAATTAAGGGAACGTGAGAGATGCTTCATGTACTTCTTTAAATTATTTTTAAAACTAACTACCTACATCTTTTGCCCCCGGGAGAATCAATTACTCTGGAGTAGGAACTTCAGCTTCTCTTACACATATTTAGACGGCAGTCTCTCCAACGAGATTTCAATACCATGATTTCATCGAGAAGATATTATAACGTTTAGGATATTCTTACACTACAAGAGGCAAACTGTAAAGTACGTACCCATCTTCCGAGAAGGACAGCCTCCTAAAACCTCAACGTCCGGCGACTTTGCTTGCAACATAGTGAAGAATTATTATTTAGCGCGGGCGAATAGCACAGTGCAAACTGCCGCTCAGAGACGAAGTTATCAGGACACTAGAATGGGAATAAGGCCTAGGAGTAATATAAAATCATCGAATCGGAAGTTCGTTGCAATCGCGAAGAGTCATCCGTAAGATATAACACCGATAAATATTGAAAAACTAGATGTATAGACTTCTCAAAAGTTCTTACATTGCCAACGTTGAGACACTCCAGCACAGACAGGTTCGCTCCGTTCAAATGCTCCGACTTTTATGAGTCAACTGCACAAAAGTGACCGCACCGATTCCGCCAAAATTGACTTCCTGAACACTCATACCATCGCTACGAATTCATACTGGAGAAGGGCGGTATATGATTTCTCTTGTTCTTTCATGGAGAAGCGTGGACAAATATATCTGGGAGTGTAAGGATACGGTTTAATTATTTGAATGCATATTGTTTATTGTGTTTTCATAAAAGACTTTTTTATGCGATATATAAGTAATGTTCATTATCTTAACTTCTCCGATTCTTCAATCAATGAATTTACAGAGTGTTTATGGGACTCCCGGATAGCAGTGTGGGCAGCGAGTTCGACTTCAATGAAAGCGGTCCGGGTTCGATTCCCGGTGGGATCTCACGTGACCTCGGCTGTCGAAGCATTTTCCACAATAGCACTACTACAACTACAGTGTGTTTGAGTAGGCCGCTAATGAATGAACTTTGACGAATTTACTCTTCTCAATGTATTATCAATAAGGATCGGCGAGTTAAAATTTTAACAATCTTTCTACATTACGTTGAAAATTATAAGGATTATTGGATGAAGATCTTGGAAATAATGATTGTATCAATTTCATATTCCCTCCGAGTGGAATCATTTGGGTTTCCCCAAAATAGCCACCTAAAACTTTTCTTTGAAACTTTTCAGTTAAGCAGTTATACAGCCTAAAATTTTATAAGAGATGCTGAATTTTCCTACATTCTTTATTTCAGACTAAGATATGCGGAACAGGGAAATGTAATTGCCTATAAATATCCACAGGGATCCAGTGAGTGTGGGTTATAGATTTCATAGTCAAGTCAAGAAGGCCGTCTTGGGTATGAAGTCACTCCTCATCCCATTCGAGAAATGAAGAAACATCATAAGCAATCACATGTTCCTAAGAGACGAGTGAGCAGAGAAAAACAGCTTTCCAGTAAACAGTAATTTTTGTGAAGTACTCTCCTGCAGTTTTGAGCATTTGAGACAGAAATGTGGTAATATTTTACACGGTTTTGTTCGTTTATACTTTGAAGAATCCCAACCTATATACTCATTTTAAATCATATTGTATCATTGAAAATTATCACTAAATTGTTGAGGTATTTATCAATGGCTTGATCAAAACATTCCAAGGACATTTGGACATTATTAATAGCTTGTAATATTGCATTTAAAAGCCCTTAGCACGAGAGTACCTGGCCAGCAAAGAGAAGTGATTGCTTCTACATCTCATATTGTGTCCAGTTCTTGTGAGAGTGCAGCACTTTGTGTGATGCAGGATCCATCTTTTGCTACTCCGCCACCTTGTAAAATGTCTACACAAAAAGGTTAATTGCTGCACTAAAATGGAATTTCATTCTATGCTTTATTACTTCAGCTGACTCGAAGGCAGCAATTCCTTTTAAGATTAGTTTTGATAAGGTTTTATAAATTTTACTATATGAAGTTTGGAGATGAACCTTCATGTTAACTTACGTGTTGGAGAAAATAAATTGGAAGTGTACTTTGTTTGCAATGATATGATAATATCTAAGGATAGTAGAACATAATCTAAGGCTGAGAAGGAAAGGAAATTTATAAATAACATTGTTCAATTCCATTCTGTTTTTATTTACCGCTATAGCCATTTCTGCATGTACTGGGACAGACGTATACTCTGGAAGGTCATACATACAAAATAATACATGGATATAAAATACACGCATACTTACAATAAAAATTGTATACATACAAACATACTATTCCTCTACATACCCCTTACATACGTTAGCTTTAAATTCATGATCTTAGTTGTCGTACCATACATTGGACATAAGGTACAATATTTTGTACTATTTTGTATGAACTTTTCAGATTAAGGAACCTAAGGAAATAAGTTTACATATGTATCTTTTATTTGGATATTCTATGATTGATTTTTTTTATTGTTATTATCTTTAAAGAAGCAGGTTTTTTATATAAAATTATTTATTACTATAAAGCAGAAGCCATTTCTTAATTTTTATTTTGAAGCAGTCTCTCTTTTGTCATAAAGTTGAGATATTTTTTTATCATTACTATACAGGGCCCATTTCCATTACTTTTATCTATTTCATTTATCACTTTATGTAACAGGTTATTTATTTTTATTTTATAGCAGGTACTATTTTGTTTTTCTTCATATTAGTGTTTTTTACTGTCATATGATACAATTTTCTTTATTTTAATGCTGAGGACTGTGCTGCCAGTGATAATCATTTACTTTCCTTTGAATAAATTTGAAATATAGAGAATGAATATTTATATTCTAATGACCCAAGGGGATGAAAATAAATGAATTGCCTATAGCATGGAAAAGGCGTACTTTTCAATGTATTGTTTCCTTTCTAAGGGACTGTTAGGGATTACAATCCACCTTGTTCTTACATCCAGTATGTTCTGGGTTTTTGTCACGTCCTCTGTAGGCCTAACACTGGCATGCCTGAGGCTGACATTAGCACTGCTTCCCAATGATTTTTGGTATCAGCCTTGTGCATAAAAATGCAATGCACAAAGGACAAAGGCCCAAAGGAATTATTCCAGTTATTAATACCATATAGATTTGGTAATATCTATTGTAATGTATCTATATCGTATTATATCTATATGGTTACAATAATTATTTCATTCATCATTAATTATTTTATTTCGAAGACAGAAATGATTAATCTTCCATCATAATTAAATTATTCCAATACAATATATATATATATATATATATATATATATATATATATATATATATATATTATTTACTATTACCTACTTTTTTAATACAATACTTACTTTTGGATTTTGTGAGTCATTTGCCTATGATGCAGTCATGTCTTACTTGAGTTCCTATATATTATTGAATTATTTACTAATTGTATCATACTAATAACTTGTGGTACGTAATACAATTATCCTCCACGATGTCAGTAATAAGTGTTGAGGTTTGCATTACTTGTGGTGCTGATTTAACTGATGGAGACATTATCAATTGCTGTCGCTGTGTACTTTGTGTACACAATACTTTGGCATGCTCTGGACTGTCGCAGTCTGTTATTCAATCCCTCTCCAGCAAGTCCCAACTTAAGTATTTTTGTGTTAGTTGCACGAAAATGGACTCTATACCTGGCTACAACTTGACTGGTCTACAAGAGCTTAAATCAATCTTGGGGTTGTTCAAGACTGAGCTAACGGAAATCAAAACCTCTCTTGCTGACTTGAGTAACTGTCGTAACTTCCGATGAGGTGTTTGAGTCGCTTATTGGCAAAGTTCATGACAGGCAGATGAGGTTGTACAATGTATTGCTGTTTAATATTCCAGAGAGTGATGTTGAGGGCGATAGTGATGGTGATTATTGGCGTGTGGTGGAAGTGATTAACCAGGTTCCTGCAGTCTCAACAGAAGGAGTTTGAGAATTTGCCACATATCTCAAGAACATTCAAACCCAATCACAGATAAAACCCAACTTTGGGGGTGATTCGTCAATATTGACTCGATATCTATCAAATTACCAAGTCTTACCACTTAGATCGCGTCCGACGGTGTACAGACTCCTTGTTAGTAGAGTTAAAGACATTTATTACTTAGAGATATACTCCTTCATTTCACCTTCCAGTATATAAGAATGAAGTATGAGGATAGATTTTAGTAAATATTCTGAAAATAAAGCAGATACATACTGTAAACTTAATATATTTATAGTGGTACCCAGATAGGGGTCTTTTTTGGGGACCAAGTAATTGACTATTTACAAATTTTGTGATTGAAATATAAGATATTGTGCTACAGAGCAATTTATACTGAAGATATCAAGATTATTCATTAAACAAATCAAAACTAAAGGGGGAAGGTGTTCCAGCTCTTACTATGAAATAAGTATTTACATCCTAATAATGAAGTACCTGTTTATTATGCTTTATATGCCACATCAGAAGATTTATATGGAATCCTTGGGGACTAAACATTTTTGATCTATTGTTTGTATTATTTGTTACTTTTTCTATTTTCATAAAAGGTTTTTCTCATCAATAATTTTCATCTTTTTGCATGAAGACTTGTTAATAACTAAATTTTCATCGTTTTTACACTAACATGAAGCAATTGGTATCAGATACTCTAATAAGAAAAATATTAATCTTATAGCAGTAGCAAGTGGGTATCACAATCTGCACTATCTAGTTAATAAGTCTAAAATTCTTGGACAATGCAGTAACTTTATCCTTAGAAAGCATAATTTTAATGGAAAGTCTGCATTTAGTAAAGAATGAGTGATACCCTTTCTTGCAAAATTATAGTAAAAGTTTACAATACAGTGAAACAATTTCTACCATAGGCTATAATAGGAAAGAGTAATGTAAACAAGTTTTGGTCATCCAATTGAGGTGGAGCCTTAAGTACAGCAGATTGTGATGATCTGAGCTCAGGAAAACATTATACTTTAAATTTCAGAAGGCCCAAGCTCAAGAAAAATGCTATCCACCGAAGTGAAACAGAGTTGAAAATAATTCTAACGGTAGCAGCAATGCAACTCTTGATGTTTCTCTTATTGGAAGATTTTTCTAATATCTTGCTAAAAAAAGTCGTTTTTTGACACAATTTCAGCTTCATTGAGATGATTTTTTGAATAAATTGCTAGATAACCATTTTTTGACTGAATTTTGGCTTAATTTGAAATAGAATTCAAATATCTTGCTAAATCAGCCATATTTTGCCCGAAATTTGGAAGATATTTCAAATATCGTGCTAAAAAGGCCGTTATTTGACCGAATTTTAGCTTAATGTTGAAGATTTTCCAAATTTCTTGCAAAATAAGCCCTTTTTAACCAAATTTTCACTATATTGGAAAGATTTTTCTAATATCTTGCCAAATAAGCCATATTTTGACCGAATTTCAGCTTCATTGAGAAGATTTTTTGAACACTTTGCTAAATAAGTCGTTTTCTGACCAAATTTCTGCTTAATTTTGAAGATTTATCAAATATCTTGCTAAAAAAGTTGATCATAGACCGAATTTTGGCCTACTATAAAAGATTTTTTTAATATACTACTAAATAAGCCGTTTTTTGCCCATATTTTGGCTTAATTTGGAAGATTTTTCAAATATCTTGCTAATTAGGCCTTTTTTCGACCGAATTTCGGCTTTATGTTGTGATGTATATGTTAGGTTTAGTATATTGTATGAAAGTAAGGAAAGGACAGTTATCCGAGAAGTTATTAGAGGAGGTGAAAATTGCGTTTGCTTCAACAGAAGACACAATAGAAATGTGTAATTATAAAAAGCTAGAATCATATGACTATTAAAAGAGAGGAGAGAGAGCTAGTATATCAAATGATCAAAGAAATGGAAGAACTGAAAAGGAAAAATTCCAAATATATTTCTGGGATAAAAAAGTCACCACAATTCACACAAAAATAATTATTAGAATCAGAAGATTCTTTTCATTAACAAGTTCTTTAATCATAAATTCACAATGATTTTGTTCATCACTTCAAGCAAGTTTTCCAAGCATTTATAGTAGTTGGGGCTTGTGAGTTTTTCTAATTCCTTTTGAATTTCCTCTTTTATGAGATCATAAACATTGAAAGGTGGGGTGTAACGCAATGCTGGGTTGTCACTGAAGATGGACCAAAAGTGCTGCAAGAAAGATTTACATCTGAATAGTTATTTCATTAATGATAGCTTACATTTTGCATATGGATTTTCTGTGATATACTTAAGGGCTAACTCAAATTCCTTACTGCCAAATTACTGTTTTCCAACTGAAACTTTATTTCTTAGTCAACTGACTAAATAACATTTGAAATACCAGTAATCCCTTGAGTACTATGATAGTTACATTCCATATAATTGCCCTACTAGGTAAAATGGCAGCTGGAAGGAATACTTATATTATAGAAAATTTAAAATAGATGAGCCTAGAGCTATAAAAATGAATTAATTATGTTTGTAAAGTAAGGTTTATTTCCCGATTAATAGGTTTCACAAGGATGTTGAAAGAATTAGGATGGAATAGTTTAGAGTCACGAAGAACAGACAAAAGACTAGCGATCTTCTTTAAAATGTTTACAGGACATCCTTCATATAAGGAACTAAGGGATAGAGTGAGTAAATCAGAGTTCTTAGGCAGACGCAGTCATAACTATAAAGTTAACTATATGAAACAAAAAACTAATACAAGTAAATTTTGCTTCTTGAACCGAACAATTGAAAATTGGAATAGTTTACCTGCAGAGGCTCTAGAGCCTTTCCCAAAGTCATTGAGGGGATTTAAGAAAAATTTAATAAAGATGTGTGAGCCTGCCGAGGACGAAAAGTAAGATGAGTAGGGGATTGCCTGGTAGGGTGAAGTACGGCGGGGACTTCGTGCGCCCCGGGACCGCTTCGGTAGCCGTGAAGGCCTATCAGGAACCCTGAAAAACCTTACTTGAAAACTCATTTCTATATTTACTTTATGTTGGCTTGTATGGGTGAGGGTATCAAGGTAGTTTTAATATATATGTGATGTAATGATGTGTATGTGATCTTAATATGTGTGTTCATAAATAACATTTGTCTTGTATTGTGTAAATAGTTCTTACTTGTACTGTGTAAATAGTTCACTGTTGTATTGTAAAAATGTTTTGTATATTATGAAAATGTAAGATGCTGCCACCTGGCGAAAGTCAACTCGCAGCGTGAAATAATAATAATAATAATAATAATACATGTAAAGGAAATAATTTCATGTACTTCTTATTTTTCCTCATACATTGATCTTACTATCATGAAGTATTTAGCTTTGAATTTTATTATCGACAGAAACATGAATAAACTGGTATAAAAACGAACATTCAATTTTACAGTTGAGGAAACTGTGGCCAAGAAGGAATTACTGTGAAGCTTAAATTTGGGTTTAGGTTAATCTGCTTTTAGATCTGATATTTTTAGAAACACCTGTTTCAAGTTCATAAGTTACCCTACTTACCCTCTCCAAACCTTGCTAAATGAGTTCATCAGAATCTCAAGTTTGCTTTGTCAGCATTTACTCATGAAAATCATAGTTCATCGGACCAATAATTGAGAGAATTATCATATTCTTTTAATACTGCCACTTATGAAGCTACTAGAAGCAATCCCTCTCTTTAGGATGAGAAGTACCACATCCTTAAAATAACCTTTGAGATCTTCCCCCTTCGTTGTTTGGCTCTTCTGATGATGAGGGTAATTTAAGGCAACTATGGGAAAAGGCAGATTTTAACTTAAACATCAGCACTATGCTTCTAATTACAATAATCAACATAGGGTACCCAATTGTAAAACTGGTGATCTTATTCTTTATCAGAATCATCCTGTCAGTTTGAAGATTAAAGGGAGAAGTGCAAAGCTGGACCCTCTTTGGTGTGGTGCATTTGAAATTATAAAATTTTTGTTTAAAAAGTTGTCCTTTTAGAAATCTTATCAAGATACGAGTGTGCAAGATTCATACAGGCAAGTCGTGCAGGCCTGACCCTAGAGGTACATTACTTTTATAGTCCCAAGTGTACAAATTACCTGTTATTAGGGAACTAATTGTGAATGCGGAACAATCAGTAGCAATTACAAAGGTTGATTGGCCCTGGTCTTAAAATAAATGGGATTTCAGAACTGCCTGCTCATTTCATGACCTTAAGGGATATATGACTCGTTATTATTTGGCAAGAGACTGTGGTTGTGGAGGAACCTTGGCTGGCACAGCAGCTTTGGCAGACTTTCACAGAGCCCCAACCTTGTGTTACATGTGTGATAGAATTTTGCAGATTGGCTTTTTTTCAGCATTTTTTGGTACATCTGGAAGGACCTTTTTTGATTTGATCCCAGTGTGGTGGTATGATTTGTTTAATTTTTTGTTATTCAAAGGGTTATTGCATTAGAAGCTTGGTTGTATGTTTATTCTTACTTTAATTTGTTCAATCTATTGTCTTGGTTAATTACATGCTGTTTTTCAATAAACCAGTGTGTGTTTAGTTCAATATGTGATGTTCACGCTGCTATTTTCTCAAAGAATTTCAATGCAGGGTGTTTAACACTCATATTCAAGTACAATTTGCCATAAAACGAATACATCCAGACAGTATGTTGCACCATCCTCCTCTGTGGGTGTTTCCCATAATGTGGTTATTTTTTTGTAACCTCTCGGTTGCAAAGATTTTTTTCCCATCTTGCTCTTTCTTTTCGGATTCCTTTACATTTGTACATATTAATAAATATTCTATTGTGAAATAAGAATCTCTCTTACATCTCTGTCATGCTTGTCCTTTGCTCCTTATGACCTTACTTTCTAATTAACTTATACAAAAGAAGGAAAGCACAGCAACAAAATCAAATGACTTCCCTTGGTGGATCTTTTATTCAAGCTAGCAGCTTGAGAGAAATGTATAATTTAATATGATGTTACTTTAAATTTATTAGCAACTGAAGTACAACTTCAAAATGAATGAAAGATATGTATTAGTTATGGGATTTTTTAAAATTGTTACTAATTAACTTTAATTATTGTTACTAAATAGAAATTTTTAAAATGAAAAGAACTTTAGAAACCCTGATCCCACTGCAGTTACTATAACATGAAATTGAAAATTAATACTACTGAAAACAATCAATTAAAATAATAAATCCTATTGTTTACTGTAATAAATTTCCAGCAAAGAAAATACTACTACCAAATGATGAGAAAGTTAATTACATCCTATATATTCCTTAAAAATATCAACTACTTTTCCAATGTCACATTCACACCCTTGATTCTTGCATCTGTGTTAAGATAGCCCTGGAAAATGTCAGTCTACCATAATCCCACATCTCTGAATACAGACTAGTTAGGCTGGCCTTGATTTGTCTTAACTTAGTTTGTACTAACTGTCTTCTCTCTGAATATGGCTGATAATTTTTAAGAGTATGTTGCTGTATTTCAATTTACTATGTTCACCAATACTTATTATGAAGTGCTGACTTTTCCTCTTCTTGCATAAAATTATGGGCCTATCTGATAGTAACATTATTAATTTTTCATGGACAGAGCCCTTTTGCATCTAAAAATACGAGAATTAATTTGTCATATATATAATTCCTGAAATGTATAGAAAGTCTCTAATAGAATCTTATGTTTAACAGCATATATGAATATCATACTGAATGAAGAGAAATTTCAGGAAATGAAATTGTTCAAAGTATTGAGCAAAGGAAGAAAGAAAGAAACATAATGTGCAGTATAAAATACAAGGCATAAGCAATTTCAAGTTCAAAAATTACATTATCTCATAATCTTATAATTATCAAGTCAGAAATATGATTGCTGCATTTAAAACACTATCAAAAAGAATGTAATCATAATTTATGAGAGTTCCTTCTGTGAAAAATTACTACATTTTTTTAATACTTAAGTCCATGAAGTTTGTATTGCACCAGCCGATAAGTCTATTCATACAATCTTGTATTTCAACATAATTGTGGAAGTTATTGATAGGGTGAAATATCTTTAAGTTGTCAGCATATAACAAATATTTTAAGGTTTTTAAATGTTCTCCAATATCATTAATGAATAGCAGAAACAGAAGGGGACCTTCTGACACCCCTAGGCAATGCCTGGGATGGCAGCAAACATAAAAGAATTGGAGTCAACCAATTTAACTAAATATTTTCTATTTACTAGGTAGCTCTTAATCAGGGTAACCAAATATGCCATAAGCTTCTAATTAAAGTAACAGTATTTCATATATGAAATTATGGATATTGAAAGCTGTGCATTGTTGACTTGGTTATGCTGTTCTAAGGCTTGAGATAATTTATGTAATAAGATGACCTCAAGATGGAGAATGAGAATAGGTTTATAGTTACTAAAATCACGTCTATCTGCACTCTTAAAAATAAGAATAACATTTGTGATCTTGAAAAGGTCTGGGAAGACAGTATGCTCCAGGGATTTGTTAAATAAAATGAATAAGATGTAAAAGAAAAAGCTTAACGACTTTCCGTCTATTTGCATTAGAGTCGAGTTCAGCAATTTCTTCAAGCGCCAGGAAGATTGGTTGTTTACAACCACAAAACTATACATATTCCGCATATCTTATATCCTGTTTCTGGCAATTTCAAATCCTCCAGAGTCGAAACAAGCACAATTTTCCTAGAAAGATATCAACATGTCTTGTGGGATTGGACCTCTAACAAATTTAGAAATTTCAGCTTTCTATCTCCTCGGGAAATTAGTGAAGTAATTGTCATATATACTTCCGTAGTCGACACTTGGACTATCGACAGACAGAGAGGGAAAAACGAGCAACAGAATATGAGCTAGTCACATAAAATATCATGATAGAATATGTATTATTATAAGTAAAAGAGGTGAAAACAATTAAGAAGAAATTAACTTTATCTTGCATAACATTCACCATTGTGAACATATTAATTATCTGATGTCAGTAACTCTCGCAAGTATCCAATAGATGGACCTTTAAAGTTAAAAAAAGGCACGAAAAGCCATCGACGCAGGCTCCATATTGCTTTCTTGCGCAGTCGTCGTAGAACTTCAAAATAGGACACATCTTACAAGGAGACTACACACCGTCGGACGCGATTTAAGTAGTAAGACTCGGTAATTTGATAGATATCGAGTCAAGATTGACGAATCACCCCCAAAGTTGGGTTTTATGAGCGATAGTTTTCACGGAAAATGAACTTAAAGTTTACGAAAAATTGTCAGGTAGGCTATTAAGCTAAGCGTAACGACCTTCGTCATTTCCCTGGAAAGGCAACACAGCCTAAAGCAGGGCAACTTCTCAATGTAATGTATAATGACCAAAAGACCAATAAACGCTTTTCAAAACAACAACTTCGTCATTCGAACGTTTGGCGCAGTGGTATGGTATCGGCTTCCAAAGTCCTTTTGGTCAGGTTCGAGCCCTCATGCGGGAAAATTTCTTTTCTCTTTATTTCTTTTACGTACTCTGTCATAATCTTAATCTACATCTGTTTTATATATATATATATCTGTTTTATATATATTTATTAAAAATAACTTTTTATGATGCTAATCCAGGATATTGATTGAAATATGATATAAAAATGAAAAAATTAAATTAATTGCTAAGGATATACTCCCATAAGTTGTTGCTTTGAAAAGAATACCCAATTTTAACTATGAATGTTATTTATGATCAAAGTATGATTTAACTTGACATAATGGAAACTGAATCGATAAATAAAGACTATGACAACATATTCAGATATCTATCCAAAGTCAAAATATTTGGAAATACAACTCACTGGTAATTAATGAACCTTGTTAGGAATATTCACAATGTAAAAAAGTTTAAATGCATGAAATTATGAAATAATTGTCATTAGAGGATGAAAGAATAAGTCGACGCTAGTCTTGAATCAGAAACTCAAGCAATCCATTAACAAGAGAACTAACTGCCAACTTCTGAATGAACTATAAGAATCAATCTGACAAAGAAAATTTAAAATCTAGGCCAATACCCTATCCAGTATACTGGATCAGCAGATTGGAATGTCTTACTTGAAGAAGTTGAAATGTAAGAGATTATGGCTATAGATATTTGCAAACACTTCTTAAATGAAAGAATAAACAACGGATAACCACAACAATTTCTGAATAACAATGAATACACGATTAATTGCAACATATATAATTATTTGCAACATGCAAAACCTATCCAAAGACTGCACTAGCCTTTTGTAAAGAAATGATGCCTTTGAGAAACCAAGGGAAGATAAGCTATAAATCGAAACACAAGAAGGGAGAACCTAACTGCAACTAGCATTATACATTTCAGAAGAATTTAGAGCCTGGCTTCATGACAAGAATATGAAATGAAGAAAGAAAGTTACAACATACTTCCATGATTGTTTACTTTGAGTAGCAGTGAGGAACTGAACACCTCTTAGCATACTGCAAAAAGTCCTCCAGATGATATAACAACACTGCTTGCATATCACACCACTCATTCGCCACATCACTATGTTCTCCTACTTGCAGATGCAAGTTTTCATTAGCATGATGCTCTCACGACTCATGAGATTTCATCCTCTAGTACAACTTAATGTTGAACCCCAAATTACTAACGATGACACGAAGGGAAAGGTTTGACAAAGAAGAAAACATCAAGTTCGGCGAAGAATCAACCACCAGTGGCATAAATAACAGCTACCTTTCCACATAGATACCCTGCAAAAATATCATTTACTTTCACTTTAATAACGAGTAATTAAGTATAAATTACTTTTTATAAAATAAATCCAAACTATAGTTAACTATAGTTAACTATACATTGATTGACAGGATTTGATCGAGTGAAAAAACTAGGTCAATCACATCTATCACGCCGATTTTAAAACCAGAATAAATTTACTGGAGTAAACATGCGCTTAAAGATTAAATCCACATGTAAAATCTATCGGAAGTTTTCTCTACGAAATCAAAAGTTTCAAAGTTTATACATAATCGCTTTCTCGTTTGACAGAACACATCTAGCATTTCAAAACATTCGAAAGCGATAGACAGCCTTCAACAATTTGAAAGATTGCGTTATAAAGATCATTTGTAACGTTAAACAGCGGAATTGCATTTATTCTGTTGGCCAAAATGGGCATAAACATATCGAACAAGTGACAAGATATTAAAAAGGCGTAGGAAATTTACCTCTATAATGAAACGTTTCCCTTAATTTTTGATGTTACTCCTCGATATCATTTCTTAGAATTGGTAGGACGTTTGATTCTGATGTAAATAAAAAATCATTCTTCGAAGAAAAGATATTTCCATTGTAAAGAGGAGTATACCGAAGTCGAGCAACAGACATGCGATTCTGACATAAAACGCGCCGTGAAATTCTCAGTGTGCAGAGACAGTAGAGTAGCGATAAGTGTGTTTCTTACCGGTAAACACGAAAGTTAATTTTCTACAATCATTGAACATTGCACTGTTAGCGTTCTGATTGCGCAGTGTACAGTGATACCGTATGAATCTCAATAGAAAACACACGAGTATTTACTTCCTTTTTTCTTATTTGAAACGGTAGAATTCACATCGCTACATACTGAATCAATGTCAGGCAAAATTTATGATCTCTTTGCGTTTAATTGAGATGAAGCTTATTTTTTTTTTAAATTCAGCTAGGATAAGGCAATAATTAAGTTTAATAGTTTTTTCCCGAATGCAATTGAATTCATGCGAATTAATTATCTTAATAAAGTATTTATTAAGCAATTTATACAAATAAAAAATTTAACATAATTTATTTCAGATTCAAATGCAAAGCTGAAACTTCTATTGCAATATTTTGAAATATTTCTCCAAGTCAAACTTGAGAGCAATGTAAAATATTCTACGTCTAATTTAGACTACAAAGTTCAAATCCCTGGAGATAATAATAATGTCAGAAGCTACTCCTTTTCCAGGAATGAATTGAATACACAAAAAATTTGAGCAAATATTTTTTATTTACTTGTATCATTTTAAATGTTTTTTTACAAGTGATTTTATAAATTTAAAATTACACAATGTATTTTCAATTACAATTAAAAGACAATTATTAACACTACAACTGTTGATGACTGAGCGTATAGTAAACTACTATCTGCGCTTTGAGTACTAATTAATTGATTCTAAGTCATCGAAAGTATGAAAGTCGTGCATATATTGGCACTAGAATAAAAACGATCATGCACTAATTCACACACATCCTTCTTATTCGTATTTTATCATGTAATTATTTGTATTCAAACATTGGAGCAGCGATAACGGGAGCACAGCATTGACGTCTGTAGTATGACATTCATAATATTGAATGCTAATTATTTAAACGAAAGCATTGTATTTATACAGCGACATAATTCAAAATATGATTTTTGAAATAGTTAATTATTCCAACAGAAGTCATTAAAAATTTAATGAAAATAGTTTTTGTTTTGACGGCAAAGTACTACTAGAGTCAAAGTTTGGCGGAAATCTATTTTCATAACTTTTTAATCAAGTGTTACGATCGAAAGTATTGCGTTGTAAAATCGAGTTACATTAAAATAAGATCACTGATATAGTCCATTGGCTGTTCCCAAATAATATAAAATATAACAAGTATTGATTTGACTTCCGGGCACGGTCGGAGCCAAGGCTCTTCGGAAAGCTATTCGCAATACATCCAACAAAAAAGTTACAATGGGAACTTATGTATTCGTTATGTTCCTGTTTATGAATAAACAAATCGAGAAATAGATTTTAATTCGGTAGTTTATGGCAGCCAAACTGAAATGCCCCTCGATACTCGTTGTGATGAGAAATTAACTATCTTTTTTACGGGTTGATCTATTTGCTAGGCTTACGCTCGCCACGGATTTATATTGAGACTTATTGAACTATCTATAAAATTTCTATGGAGATCAAGAATTTGGCAACAGTGGAGTAGTTCTTGCTAATTTCAATTTGGGTAATCTAATATTTCTGTATCACCTTCCACGCACTGGCTAAGTCACAGTTTTTCGTAACTTCACCACAGGAAATATTTAAATAGTCTGATGGTTGCCATCAGTATGGAAAATTTGATAAATAACATACTAATCGAGACTTACTCGACCATAATTATACGAAATTATTGCAGGTGTTAACTTTGATACCTTGATTTATGATGTTAGTCACCGAAAACGCCTATGTGATAGCGCGGCAATACCCTATGAACTCAGAATGTAGCAGAGGCATCGTTCATCCACGATTCATATATAAGGCATTCATTATGAATAAAAGGTTTTTTTATTAGAAGAATTCAAATTGTTTTAATCTATGATTCTAACATCTCTTACGGATGCGTTAAGAGTAGGACATGTAAATTATGTGAATCCTCCGTGATTTTTTATCGGCGAAGCAAATCTAGTTTCGGTAAGGTAATCGGAAATAATCATCAGCTAAATGGAATGCCTTTAGCTTTCTTAGGGTGATCATAAAAACACTATTCGCTCCAATCGCGTTGTTTCACAGGAAAAATGTAGCATGATGAGGAATAGCCCCCTTCCCCCTTTAAAATTTCAAATCCAACCCTTGCACCGGGTGTTAAACAAGGAAAAGAAAAATTAGTTGAGCTCAAGACCGCGGGGCAGGTATTTGAGTATTTCTAACGGTTGGTGCATAAAAAGGTGTATGGGATACCATAGTCAAACATTGCAGGGACGTCTTAGAACCTACCACTGCTTCTGGAATGACCTCTGATGCCTATCACCTAATAATATGAGGATGTAAAGTAAGAACATTAACTTACCTTCCAATAATCATTGCATGAGTTCGCGTATAACACCGAATACTACACACACTGACCACTGAAAACTGCACACATTTCAAATCACGATTCACTAACTTTTCCACTCGCAGAGCACTCACTACACACAAATATCACTCCCCTATCTCTTCGCGGTCACCTGAATTGTGCCGGGTCGTTCTTCTCGCCCTGGAGAGGATCTCACCGCTGGTGAGGACCTCTGGTCAGATTATATCCATGAATCCCGAGGCCAATTCCTGCAATCCTTCCTTCAGCTGTGGAATCCCATCCCAGCGGTCGAAGACGCCAAGGTTGATGTCTTTGTGAAACTCGTAGGCCTCCGAGATAAATTGAGAAAGGAATGCATTGAAATTATCTTGCTATGTAAGATCTTACGAAAAGAGCTCAAAACAACGTGATTTCCTTGAATGTGTATTTAAGAAGTCAGTCTCAACACTCAAAATTTCTCTATGGCACTCATTTAAAATTTACCACGCCATCGAACATTGTCAAATGATGTAACAAAAAGAAATTAATTGGGTGAGAAAGGCTTTATATCCTGGGGTTATTTACATTATGAACTCTGCATATGGAAAATTAAAATGAAACTATACTCAGCAATAATGAGAGGAGGTTTTTATGCAATGAAAATGTATTACGAGATAT
>JAVFKF010000164.1:0-39429 GCA_036926295.1 Pachydiplax longipennis
TGTCCAAAATTGAGCTACAAACACTCTTTTCGACGTTTTCGCGTTGATTTTGAAAATTTGTCCAAAATTGAACTAAAAACGGTCTTTTCGAAGTTTTCGCGTTGATTTTGACATTTTTGTCCTAAATTGACGAAAAAACGCTTTTTTTCGACGTTTTCGAGTTGATTTTGATGTTTTTGTCCAAAATTCAGATAAAAACGCTCTTTTCCACGTTTACGCGTTGATTTTGACATTTTTGTCCAAAATTGAGCTAAAAACGCTCTTTTCAAAGTTTTCGCGTTGATTTTGACTTATATGTCCAAAATTGAGCTAAAAATGCTCATTTCAAACTTTTCGCGTTGATTTTGATGTTTTTGCCTTAATTGACGAAAAACCGCTTTTTCCGACATTTTGGCGTTGATTTTGACATTTTTGTCCTAAATTGAGCTAAAAACGCTCTTTTGACGTTTTCGCGTTGATTTTGACAATTTGTCCAAAATTGTGCTAAAAACGCTCTTTTCGAATTTTTCGCGTTGATTTTGACATTTTTGTCCTAAATTGACAAAAAAACGCTTTTTTCGACGTTTTCGTGTTGATTTTGATGTTTTTGTCCAAAATTGAGCTAAAAACGCTCATTTCGACGTTTTCGAGTTGATTTTGATGTTTTTGTCGAAAATTGAGCTAAAAACGCTCATTTCAACGTTTTCGCGTTGATTTTGATGTTTTTGCCTAAATTGACGAAAAACCGCTTTTTTCGACGTTTTCGCGTTGATTTTGATGTTTTTGTCCAAAATTGAGCTAAAAATCCTCATTTCGACATTTTCGCGTTGATTTTATGTTTTTGTCCAAAATTGAGCTAAAAACCCTCATTTCGACGTTTTCGCGTTAATTTTATGTTTTTGTCCAAAATTCAGATAAAAACGCTCTTTTCGACGTTTTCGCGTTGATTTTGACATTTTTGTCCAAAATTGAGCTAAAAACGCTCTTTTCGAAGTTTTCGCGTTGATTTTGACATTTTTGTCCAAAATTGAGCTAAAAACGCTCTTTTCGAAGTTTTCGCGTTGATTTTGACATTTTTGTCCTAAATTGTTGAAAAAACGCTTTTTTCGACGTTTTCGCGTTGATTTTGATGTTTTTGTACCAAATTGAGCAAAAACGCTCTTTTTGACGTTTTCGCGTTGATTTTAACACTTTTGTCCTAAATTGTAGAAATAACGATCTTTTCGACGTTTTCGCGTTGATTTTGAAAATTTGTCCAAAATTGAGCTAAAAACGGTCTTTTCGAAGTTTTCGCGTTGATTTTGACATTTTTGTCCTAAATTGACGAAAAAACGCTTTTTTCGACGTTTTCGAGTTGATTTTGATGTTTTTGTCCAGAATTCAGATAAAAACGCTCTTTTCCACGTTTCCGCGTTGATTTTGACATTTTTGTCCAAAATTGAGCTAAAAACGCTCTTTTCGAAGTTTTCGCGTTGATTTTGATGTTTTTGCCTTAAGTGACGAAAAACCGCTTTTTCCGACATTTTCGCGTTGATTTTGAAATTTTTCTCCTAAATTGAGCTAAAAACGCTCTTTTGACGTTTTTGCGTTGATTTTGACTTATTTGTCCAAAATTGAGCAAAAAACGCTCATTTCAACCTTTTCGCGTTGATTTTGATGTTTTTGCCTAAATTGACGAAAAACCGCTTTTTCCTACATTTTCGCGTTGATTTTGACATTTTTGTCCTGAATTGAGCTAAAAACGCTCTTTTGACGTTTTCGCGTTGATTTTGATGTTTTTGTCCAAAATTGAGCTAAAAACCCTCATTTCGACGTTTTCGCGTTAATTTTATGTTTTTGTCCAAAATTCAGATAAAAACGCTCTTTTCGACGTTTTCGCGTTGATTTTATGTTTTTGCCCAAAATTGAGCTAAAAATCCTCATTTCGACGTTTTCGCGTTAATTTTATGTTTTTGTCCAAAATTCAGATAAAAACGCTCTTTTCGACGTTTTCGCGTTGATTTTGACATTTTTGTCCAAAATTGAGCTAAAGGCGCTCTTTTCGAAGTTTTCGCGTTGATTTGACATTTTTGTCCAAAATTGAGCTAAAAACGCTCTTTTCGAAGTTTTCGCGTTGATTTTGACATTTTTGTCCTAAATTGTTGAAAAAACGCTTTTTTCGACGTTTTCGCGTTGATTTTGATGTTTTTGTACCAAATTGAGCAAAAACGCTCTTTTTGACGTTTTCGCGTTGATTTTAACACTTTTGTCCTAAATTGTAGAAATAACGCTTTTTTCTACGTTTTCGCGTTCCTTTTTATGTTTGTCCAAAATTGAGCTAAAAACGCTCTTTTCGACGTTTTCGCGTTGATTTTGAAAATTTGTCCAAAATTGAACTAAAAACGGTCTTTTCGAAGTTTTCGCGTTGATTTTGACATTTTTGTCCTAAATTGACGAAAAAACGCTTTTTTCGACGTTTTCGAGTTGATTTTGATGTTTTTGTCCAAAATTCAGATAAAAACGCTCTTTTCCACGTTTTCGCGTTGATTTTGACATTTTTGTCCAAAATTGAGCTAAACACGCTCTTTTCGAAGTTTTCGCGTTGCTTTTGATGTTTTTGTCCAAAATTGAGCAAAAATCCTCATTTCGACGTTTTCGCGTTAATTTTATGTTTTTGTCCAAAATTGAGCTTATAGCTCAATTTTTGTCCTAAATTGACGAAAAAACGCTTTTTTCGACGTTTTCGAGTTGATTTTGATGTTTTTGTCCAAAATTCAGATAATAACGCTCTTTTCGAAGTTTTCGCGTTGATTTTGACATTTTTGTCCTAAATTGTTGAAAAAACGCTTTTTTCGACGTTTTCGCGTTGATTTTGATGTTTTTGTCCAAAATTGAGCTAAAAACCCTCATTTCGACGTTTTCGCGTTAATTTTATATTTTTGTCCAAAATTGAGCTAAAAACGCTCTTTTCGAAGTTTTCGCGTTGATTTTGACATTTTTGTCCTAATTTGTTGAAAAAACGCTTTTTTCGACGTTTTCGCGTTGATTTTGATGTTTTTGTCCAAAATTGAGCTAAAAACCCTCATTTCGACGTTTTCGCGTTAATTTTATGTTTTTGTCCAAAATTCAGATAAAAACGCTCTTTCCGACATTTTCGCGTTGATTTTGATTTTTTTGGCCAAATTTGAGCTAAAAACGCTCTTTTCGAAGTTTTCGCGTTGATTTTGACATTTTTGTCCTAAACTGAGCTAGAAACGCTCTTTTCTACGTTTTCGAGTTGATTTTGACAATTTGTCCAAAATTGAGCTAAAAACGCTCTTTTCGACGTTTTCGCGTTGATTTTGATGTTTTTGTCAAGAATTGAGCTAAAAACGCTTTTTTCGACGTTTTAGCGTTTATGTCCTAAATTGACGAAAAAAACGGTTTCTTCGACGTTTTCGCATTGATTTTGACGATTTTGTCCAAAATCGAGCTAAAAACGCTCTTTTCGACGTTTTCGCGTTCATTTTGACACTTTTGTCCTAAATTGAGCTAAAAACGCTCTTTTCGACGTTTTCGCGTTGATTTTGAAAATTTGTCCAAAATTGAGCTAAAAACGCTCTTTTCGAAGTTTTCGCGTTGATTTTGACATTTTGTCCTAAATTGACGAAAAACGCTTTTTTCGACGTTTTCGAGTTGATTTTGATGTTTTTGCCAAAAAATGAGCTAAAAACGCTTTTTTCTACGTTTTCGCGTTGATTTTGATGTTTTTGTCAAGAATTGAGCTAAAAACGCTTTTTTCGACGTTTTAGCGTTGATTATAACATTTATGTCCTAAATTGACAAAAAATGCTTTTCTCGACGTTTTCGCGTTGATTTTGATGTTTTTGTCCAAAATTGAGCTAGAAACGCTCTTTTCTACGTTTTCGAGTTGATTTTGACAATTTGTCCAAAATTGAGCTAAAAACGCTCTTTTCGACGTTTTCGCGTTGATTTTGATGTTTTTGCCTAAATTGACGAAAAACCGCTTTTTCCGACATTTTCGCGTTGATTTTGATTTTTTTGGCCAAAATTGAGCTAAAAACGATCTTTTCGAAGTTTTCGCGTTGATTTTGACATTTTTGTCCTAAATTTAGCTAGAAACGCTCTTTTCTACGTTTTCGAGTTGATTTTGACAATTTGTCCAAAATTGAGCTAAAAACGCTCTTTTCGACGTTTTCGCGTTGATTTTGATGTTTTTGTCAAGAATTGAGCTAAAAACGCTTTTTTCGACGTTTTAGCGTTGATTATAACATTTATGTCCTAAATTGACAAAAAAATGCTTTTTTCGACGTTTTCGCGTTGATTTTGACTTATTTGTCCAAAATTGTGCTAAAAACGCTCATTTCAACGTTTCGCGTTGATTTTGTTGTTTTTGTCCAAAATTGAGCTAAAAACGCTTTTTTCGACGTTTTCGATTAGATTTTGATGTCTTTGTCCAAAATTGAGCTAAAAACGCTCTTTTCGACGTTTTCGTGTTGATTTTGACAATTTGTCCAAAACTGAGCTAAAAACGCACTTTTCGAAGTTTTCGCGTTGATTTTGACATTTTTGTCCTAAATTGACGAAAAAACGCTTTTTTCGACGTTTTCGAGTTGATTTTGATGTTTTTGTCCAAAATTGAGCTATAAACCCTCATTTCGACATTTTCGCGTTAATTTTATGTTTTTGTCCAAAATTCAGATAAAAACGCTCTTTTCCACGTTTTCGCGTTGATTTTGACATTTTTGTTCAAAATTGAGCTAAAAACGCTCTTTTCGAAGTTTTCGCGTTGATTTTGACTTATTTGTCCAAAATTGAGCTAAAAACGCTCATTTCAACCTTTTCGCGTTGATTTTGATGTTTTTGCCTAAATTGACGAAAAACCGCTTTTTCCGACATTTTCGCGTTGATTTTGACATTTTTGTCCTAAATTGAGCTAAAAAGGCTCTTTTGACGTTTTCGCGTTGATTTTGATGTTTTTGTCCAAAATTGAGCTAAAAACCCTCATTTCGACGTTTTCGCGTTAATTTTATGTTTTTTCCAAAATTCAGATAAAAACGATCTTTTCGACGTTTTCGCGTTGATTTTGATGTTTTTGTCCAAAATTGAGCTAAAAACCCTCATTTCGACGTTTTCGCGTTAATTTTATGTTTTTGTCCAAAATTCAGATCAAAACCCTCATTTCGACGTTTTCGCGTTGATTTTGATGTTTTTGTCCAAAATTGAGCTAAAAACCCTCATTTCGACGTTTTCGCGTTAATTTAATTTTTTGTCCAAAATTCAGATAAAAACGCTCTTTTGACGTTTTCGCGTTGATTTTGATGTTTTTGTCCAAAATTGAGCTAAAAACCCTCATTTCGACGTTTTCGCGTTAATTTTATGTTTTTGTCCAAAATTCAGATAAAAACGCTCTTTTCGACGTTTTAGCGTTGATTTTGACATTTTTGTCCAAGATTGAGCTAAAAGCGCTCTTTTCGAAGTTTTCGCGTTGATTTTGACATTTTTGTCCAAAATTGAGCTAAAAACGCTCTTTTCGAGGTTTTCGCGTTGATTTTGACATTTTTCCTAAATTGTAGAAAAAACGCTTTTTTCTACGTTTTCCGCGTTCCTTTTGATGTTTATGTCCAAAATTGAGCTACAAACGCTCTTTTCGACGTTTTCGCGTTGATTTTGAAAATTTGTCCAAAATTGAGCTAAAAAGGCTCTTTTCGAAGTTTTCGCGTTGATTTTGACATTTTTGTCCAAAAATGAGCTAAAAACACTTTTTTCGACGTTTTCGAATTGATTTTGATGTTTTTGTCCAAAATTGAGCTAAAAACGCTTTTTTCGGCGTTTTCGCGTTGATTTTGTTGTTTTTGTCCAAAATTGAGCTAAAAACGCTTTTTTCGACGTTTTCGAGTTGATTTTGATGTTTTTGCCCAAAATTGAGCTAAAAACGCTTTTTTCGGCGTTTTCGCGTTGATTTTGTTGTTTTTGTCCAAAATTGAGCTAAAAACGCTTTTTTCGACGTTTTCGAGTTGATTTTGATGTTTTTGTCCAAAATTGAGCTAAAAACGCTCTTTTCGGCGTTTTCGCGTTGATTTTGACAATTTGTCCAAAATTGAGCTAAAAACGCTCTTTTTTACGTTTTCACGTTGATTTCGATATGATTGTCCTAAATTGTTGAAAAAACGCTTTTTTCTACGTTTTCGCGTTTCTTTTGATTTTTTTGGCCAAAATTGAGCTAAAAACGCTCTTTTCGATGTTTTCGCGTTGATTTTGACATTTTTGACCTAAATTGAGCTAAAAACGCTCTTTTCGACGTTTTCGCGTTGATTTTGATGTTTTTGTCAAGAATTGAGCTAAAAACGCTTTTTTCGACGTTTTAGCGTTGAATATAACATTTATGTCCTAAATTGAGAAAAAACGCTTTTTTCGACGTTTTCGCGTTGATTTTGACATTTTTGTCCAAATTTGAGCTAAAAACGCTTTTTTCGACGTTTTAGCGTTGATTATAACATTTTTGTACTAAATTGAGGAAAAAACTTCTTTTTCGACGTTTTCGCGGTGATTTTGATTTTTTTGTCCAAATTTGAGCTAAAAGCGCTTTTTTCAACGTTTTCGAGTTGATTTTGATGTTTTTGTCCAAAATTTAGCTAAAAACGCTTTTTTCGGTGTTTTCGCGTTGATTTTCATGTTTTTGTCCAAAATTGAGCTAAAAACGCTCGTTTCGACGTTTTCGCGTGAATTTGACATTTTTGTCCAAAATTGAGCTAAAAACGCTCTTTTCGAAGTTTTCGCGTGAATTTGACATTTTTGTCCAAAATTGAGCTAAAAACGCTCTTTTCGATGTTTTCGCGTTGATTTTGACATTTTTGTCCTAAATTGTTGAAAATACGCTTTTTTCGACGTTTTCGCGTTGATTTTGACATTTTTGTCCAAAATTGAGCTAAAAACGCTCTTTTCGAAGTTTTCGCGTTGATTTTGACATGATTGTCCTAAATTGTTGAGAAAACGCTTTTTTCTACGTTTTCGCGTTTCTTTTGATGTTTTTGTCCAAAATTGAGCTACAAACGCTCTTTTTGATGTTTTCGCGTTGATTTTGATAATTTGTCCAAAATTGAGCTAAAAACGCTCTTTTCGACGCTTTCGCGTTGATTTTGACATTTTTGTCCTAAATTGACGAAAATACGCTTTTTTCGACGTTTTCGCGTTGATTTTGATGTTTTTGTCAAGAATTGAGCTAAAAACGCTTTTTTCGACGTTTTAGCGTTGATTTTAACATTTACGTCCTAACTTGACAAAAAAACGCTTATTTCGACGTTTTCGCGTTGATTTTGAAAATTTGTCCAAAATTGAGCTAAAAACGCTCTTTTCGATGTTTTCGCGTTGATTTTGACATTTTTGTCCTAAATTGACGAAAAACCGCTTTTTCCGACATATCCGCGTTGATTTTGACATTTTTGTTCTAAATTGAGCTAAAAACGCTTTTTTCGAAGTATTCAAGTTGATTTTAACATTTATGTCCTAAATTGACGAAAAAAACGGTTTCTTCGACGTTTTCGCATTGATTTTGACGATTTTGTCCAAAATCGAGCTAAAAAACGCTCTTTTCGACGTTTTCGCGTTCATTTTGACACTTTTGTCCTAAATTGAGCTAAAAACGCTCTTTTCGAAGTTTTCGCGTTGATTTTGAAAATTTGTCCAAAATTGAGCTAAAAACGCTCTTTTCGAAGTTTTCGCGTTGATTTTGACATTTTGTCCTAAATTGACGAAAAAACGCTTTTTTCGACGTTTTCGAGTTGATTTTGATGTTTTTGCCCAAAAATGAGCTAAAAACGCTTTTTTCTACGTTTTCGCGTTGATTTTGATGTTTTTGTCAAGAATTGAGCTAAAAACGCTTTTTTCGACGTTTTAGCGTTGATTATAACATTTATGTCCTAAATTGACAAAAAAATGCTTTTCTCGACGTTTTCGCGTTGATTTTGACTTATTTGTCCAAAATTGTGCTAAAAACGCTCATTTCAACGTTTTCGTGTTGATTTTGATGTTTTTGCCTAAATTGAGGAAAAACCGCTTTTTCCGACATTTTCGCGTTGATTTGGATTTTTTTGGCCAAAATTGAGCTAAAAACGATCTTTTCGAAGTTTTCGCTTTGATTTTGACATTTTTGTCCTAAATTGAGCTAGAAACGCTCTTTTCTACGTTTTCGAGTTGATTTTGACAATTTGTCCAAAATTGAGCTAAAAACGCTCTTTTCGACGTTTAACGTTGATTATAACATTTATGTCCTAAAGTGACAAAAAAATGCTTTTTTCGACGTTTTCGCGTTGATTTTGACTTATTTGTCCAAAATTGTGCTAAAAACGCTCATTTCAACGTTTTCGCGTTGATTTTGTTGTTTTTGTCCAAAATTGAGCTAAAAACGCTTTTTTCGACGTTTTCGATTAGATTTTGATGTCTTTGTCCAAAATTGAGCTAAAAACGCTCTTTTCGACGTTTTCGTGTTGATTTTGACAATTTGTCCAAAACTGAGCTAAAAACGCTCTTTTCGAAGTTTTCGCGTTGATTTTGACATTTTTGTCCTAAATTGACGAAAAAACGCTTTTTTCGACGTTTTCGAGTTGATTTTGATGTTTTTGTCCAAAATTGACCTAAAAACCCTCATTTCGACATTTTCGCGTTAATTTTATGTTTTTGTCCAAAATTCAGATAAAAACGCTCTTTTCCACGTTTTCGCGTTGATTTTGACATTTTTGTTCAAAATTGAGCTAAAAACGCTCTTTTCGAAGTTTTCGCGTTGATTATGACTTATTTGTCCAAAATTGAGCTAAAAACGCTCATTTCAAGCTTTTCGCGTTGATTTTGATGTTTTTGCCTAAATTGACGAAAAACCGCTTTTTCCGACATTTTCGCGTTGATTTTGACATTTTTGTCCTAAATTGAGCTAAAAACGCTCTTTTGACGTTTTCGCGTTGATTTTGATGTTTTTGTCCAAAATTGAGCTAAAGACCCTCATTTCGACGTTTTCGCGTTAATTTTATGTTTTTGTCCAAAATTCAGATAAAAACGCTCTTTTGACGTTTTCGCGTTGATTTTGATGTTTTTGTCCAAAATTGAGCTTAAAACCCTCATTTCGACGTTTTCGCGTTAATTTTATGTTTTTGTCCAAAATTCAGATAAAAACGCTCTTTTGACGTTTTCGCGTTGATTTTGATGTTTTTGTCCAAAATTGAGCTAAAAACCCTCATTTCGACGTTTTCGCGTTAATTTTATGTTTTTGTCCAAAATTCAGATAAAAACGCTCTTTTCGAAGTTTTCGCGTTGATTTTGACATTTTTGTCCTAAATTGTTGAAAAAACGCTTTTTTCGACGTTTTCGCGTTGATTTTGATGTTTTTGTACCAAATTGAGCAAATCGCTCTTTTTGACGTTTTCGCGTTGATTTTAACACTTTTGTCCTAAATTGTAGAAAAACGCTTTTTTCTACGTTTTCGCGTTCCTTTTGATGTTTATGTCCAAAATTGAGCTACAAACGCTCTTTTCGACATTTTCGCGTTGATTTTGAAAATTTGTCCAAAATTGAGCTAAAAAGGCTCTTTTCGAAGTTTTCGCGTTGATTTTGACATTTTTGTCCTAAATTGACGAAAAAACGCTTTTTTCGACGTTTTCGCATTGATTTTGATTTTTTGTCCAAAATTGAGCTAAAAACACTTTTTTCGACGTTTTCGAATTGATTTTGATGTATTTGTCCAAAATTGAGCTAAAAACGCTTTTTTCGGCGTTTTCGCGTTGATTTTGTTGTTTTTGTCCAAAATTGAGCTAAAAACGCTCTTTTTTACGTTTTCACGTTGATTTCGATATGATTGTCCTAAATTGTTGAAAAAACGCTTTTTTCTACGTTTTCGCGTTTCTTTTGATGTTTTTTTCCAAAATTGAGCTACAAACGCTCTTTTCGACGTTTTCGCGTTGATTTTGAAAATTTGTCCAAAATTGAGCTAAAAACGCTCTTTTCGAAGTTTTTGCGTTGATTTTGACATTTTTGTCCAAAATTGAGCTAAAAACCCTCATTTCGACGTTTTCGCGTTAATTTTATGTTTTTGTCCAAAATTCAGATAAAAACACTCATTTCGACGTTTTCTCGTTGATTTTGATGTTTTTGTCCAAAATTGAGCTAAAAACCCTCATTTCGACGTTTTCGCGTTAATTTTATGTTTTTGTTAAAAATTCAGATAAAAACGCTCTTTTCGACGTTTTCGCGTTGATTTTGATGTTTTTGCCCAAAATTGAGCTAAAAACGGTCTTTTCGACGTTTTCGCGTTGATTTTGATGTTTTTGCCCAAAATTGAGCTAAAAACGCTCTTTTCGACGTTTTCGCGTTGATTTTGATGTTTTTGTCAAGAATTGAGCTAAAAACGCTTTTTTCGACATTTTAGGGTTGATTATAACATTTATGTCCTAAAGTGAGAAAAAAATGCTTTTTTCGACGTTTTCGCGTTGATTTTGACTTATTTGTCCAAAATTGTGCTAAAAACGCTCATTTCAACGTTTTCGCGTTGGTTTTGATATTTTTGCCTAAATTGACGAAAAACCGCTTTTTCCGACATTTTCGCGTTGAATTTGACATTTTTGTCCAAAATTGAGCTAAAAACTCTCTTTTCGACGTTTTCACGTTGATTTTGACAATTTGTCCAAAATTGAGCTAAAAACGCTCTTTTCAAGTTTTCGCGTTGATTTTGACATTTTTGTCCTAAATTGACGAAAAAACGCTTTTTTCGACGTTTTCGAGTTGATTTTGATGTTTTTGTCCTTAATTGTTGAAAAAACGCTTTTTTCGACGTTTTCGCGTTGATTTTGACATTTTTGTCCAAAATTGAGCTAAAAACGCTCTTTTAGAAGTTTTCGCGTTGATTTTGACAATTTGTCCAACATTGAGCTAAAAACGCTCTTTTCGAAGTTTTCGCGTTGATTTTGACATTTTTGTCCTAAATTGACGAAAAAACGCTTTTTTCGTGTATATTTTGATGTTTTTGTCCAAAATTGAGCTAATAACGCTCTTTTCGACGTTTTCGCGTTGATTTTGATGTTTTTGTCAAGAATTGAGCTAAAAACGCTTTTTTCGACATTTTAGGGTTGATTATAACATTTATGTCCTAAAGTGAGAAAAAAATGCTTTTTTCGTCGTTTTCGCGTTGATTTTGACTTATTTGTCCAAAATTGTGCTAAAAGCGCTCATTTCAACGTTTTCGCGTTGGTTTTGATATTTTTGCCTAAATTGACGAAAAACCGCTTTTTCCGACATTTTCGCGTTGAATTTGACATTTTTGTCCAAAATTGAGCTAAAAACTCTCTTTTCGACGTTTTCGCGTTGATTTTGACAATTTGTCCAAAATTGAGCTAAAAACGCTCTTTTCAAGTTTTCGCGTTGATTTTGACATTTTTGTCCTAAATTGACGAAAAAACGCTTTTTTCGACGTATTCGAGTTGATTTTGATGTTTTTGTCCTTAATTGTTGAAAAAACGCTTTTTTCGACGTTTTCGCGTTGATTTTGACATTTTTGTCCAAAATTGAGCTAAAAACTCTCTTTTCGACGTTTTCGCGTTGATTTTGACAATTTGTCCAAAATTGAGCTAAAAACGCTCTTTTCAAGTTTTCGCGTTGATTTTGACATTTTTGTCCTAAATTGACGAAAAAACGCTTTTTTCGACGTTTTCGAGTTGATTTTGATGTTTTTGTCCTTAATTATTGAAAAAACGCTTTTTTCGACGTTTTCGCGTTGATTTTGACATTTTTGTCCAAAATTGAGCTAAAAACGCTCTTTTAGAAGTTTTCGCGTTGATTTTGACAATTTGTCCAACATTGAGCTAAAAACGCTCATTTCGACATTTTCGAGTTGATTTTGATGTTTTTGTCCAAAATTGACGAAAAACCGCTTTTTCCGACATTTTCGCGTTGATTTTGATTTTTTTGGCCAAAATTGAGCTAAAAACGCTCTTTTCACGTTTTCGCGTTGATTTTGATGTTTTTGTCAAGAATTGAGCTAAAAACGCTTTTTTTGACGTTTTAGCGTTGATTATAACATATTTGTCCTAAATTAACGAAAAAACTTCTTTTTCGACCTTTTCTCGGTGATTTTGATTTTTTTGTCCAAATTTGAGCTAAAAGCGCTTTTTTCAACGTTTTCGAGTTGATTTTGATGTTTTTGTCCAAAATTTAGCTAAAAACGGTGTTTTCGAAGTTTTCGCGTTGATTTTGACATTTTTGTCCTAAATTGAGCTAGAAACGCTCTTATCTACGTTTTCGAGTTGATATTGACAATTTGTCCAAAATTGAGCTAAAAACGCTCTTTTCGACGTTTTCGCGTTGATTTTGATGTTTTTGACAAGAATTGAGCTAAAAACGCTTTTTTCGACGTTTTAGCGTTGATTATAACATTTATGTCCTTAATTGACAAAAAAATGCTTTTTTCGACGTTTTCGCGTTGATTTTGACTTAATGTCCAAAATTGTGCTAAAAACGCTCATTTCAACGTTTTCGCGTTGATTTTGATGTTTTTACCTAAATTGACGAAAAACCGCTTTTTCGACATTTTCGCGTTGAATTTGACATTTTTGTCCAAAATTGAGCTAAAAACGCTCTTTTGACGTTTTCGCGTTGATTTTGACAATTTGTCCAACATTGAGCTAAAAACGCTCTTTTCGAAGTTTTCGCGTTGATTTTGACATTTTTGTCCTAAATTGACGAAAAAACGCTTTTTTCGACGTTTTCGTGTATATTTTTATGTTTTTGTCCAAAATTGAGCTAATAACGCTCATTTCGACGTTTTCGAGTTGATTTTGATGTTTTTGTCCAAAATTGAGCTAAAAACGCTCATTTCAACGTTTTCGCGTTGATTTTGATGTTTTTGCCTAAATTGACGAAAAACCGCTTTTTCCGACATTTTCGCGTTGAATTTGACATTATTGTCCAAAATTGAGCTAAAAACGCTCTTTTCGAAGTTTTCGCGTTGATTTTGACAATTTGTCCAAAATTGAGCTAAAAACGGTCTTTTCGAAGATTTCGCGTTGATTTTTACATTTTTGTCATAAATTGACGAAAAAACGCTTTTTTCGACGTTTTCGAGTTGATTTTGATGTTTTTGTCCAAAATTGAGCAAAAAACCCTCATTTCGACATTTTCGCGTTGATTTTATGTGTTTGTCCAAAATTGAGCTAAAAACCCTCATTTCGACGTTTTCGCGTTGATTTTGATGTTTTTGTCAAGAATTGAGCTAAAAACGCTTTTTTCGACGTTTTAGCGTTGATTATAACATTTTTGTACTAAATTGAGGAAAAAACTTCTTTTTCGACGTTTTCGCGGTGATTTTGATTTTTTCGTCCAAATTTGAGCTAAAAGCGCTTTTTTCAACGTTTTCGAGTTGATTTTGATGTTTTTGTCCAAAATTTAGCTAAAAACGGTGTTTTCGAAGTTTTCGCGTTGATTTTGACATTTTTGTCCTAAATTGAGCTAGAAACGCTCTTTTGTACGTTTTCGAGTTGATTTTGACAATTTATCCAAAATTGAGCTAAAAACGCTTTTTTCGGCGTTTTCGAGTTGATTTTGATGTTTTTGTCCAAAATTGAGCTAAAAACCCTCATTTCGACGTTTTCGCGTTGATTTTATGTTTTTGCCTAAAAATGAGCTAAAAACGCTCTTTTCTACGTTTTCGCGTTGATTTTGATGTTTTTGTCAAGAATTGAGCTAAAAACGCTTTTTTCGACGTTTTAGCGTTGATTATAACATTTATGTCCTAAATTGACAAAAAAACGCTTATTTCGACGTTTTCGCGTTGATTTTGACTTATTTGTCCAAAATTGACCTAAAAACGCTCATTTCAACGTTTTCTCGCTGATTTTGATGTTTTTGCCTAAATTGACGAAAAACATCTTTTTCCGACATTTCCGCGTTGATTTTGACATTTTTGTTCTAAATTGAGCTAAAAACGCTTTTTTCGAAGTTTTCAAGTTGATTTTGATGTTTTTGTCCAAAATCGAGCTAAAATCGCTCTTTTCGACGTTTTCGCGTTCATTTTGACACTTTTGTCCTAAATTGAGCTTAAAACACTTTTTTCGACGTTTTCGAGTTGATTTTAATGTTTTTGTCCAAAATTGAGCTAAAAACCCTCATTTCGACGTTTTCGCGTTGATTTTATGTTTTTGCCTAAAAATGAGCTAAAAACGCTCTTTTCTACGTTTTCGCGTTGATTTTGATGTTTTTGTCAAGAATTGAGCTAAAAACGCTTTTTTCGACGTTTTAGCGTTGATTATAACATTTATGTCCTAAATTGACAAAAAAACGCTTATTTCGACGTTTTCGCGTTGATTTTGACTTATTTGTCCAAAATTGAGCAAAAAACGCTCATTTAAACGTTTTCTCGTTGATTTTGATGTTTTTGCCTAAATTGACGAAAAACCGCTTTTTCCGACATTTTCGCGTTGATTTTGATTTTTTTGGCCAAAATTGAGCTAAAAACGCTCTTTTCGAAGTTTTCGCGTTGATTTTGACATTTTTGACCTAAATTGAGCGAAAAACGCTCTTTTCGACGTTTTCGCGTTGATTTTGAAAATTTGTCCAAAATTGAGCTAAAAACGCTCTTTTCGACGCTTTCGCGTTGATTTTGACATTTTTGTCCTAAATTGACGAAAAAACGCTTTTTTCGACGTTTTCGCGTTGATTTTGATGTTTTTGTCAAGAATTGAGCTAAAAACGCTTTTTTCGACGTTTTAGCGTTGATTTTAACATATACGTCCTAACTTGACAAAAAAACGCTTATTTCGACGTTTTCGCGTTGATTTTGAAAATTTGTCCAAAATTGAGCTAAAAACGCTCTTTTCGATGTTTTCGCGTTGATTTTGACATTTTTGTCCTAAATTGACGAAAAACCGCTTTTTCCGACATATCCGCGTTGATTTTGACATTTTTGTTCTAAATTGAGCTAAAAACGCTTTTTTCGAAGTATTCAAGTTGATTTTAACATTTATGTCCTAAATTGACGAAAAAAACGGTTTCTTCGACGTTTTCGCATTGATTTTCACGATTTTGTCCAAAATCGAGCTAAAAACGCTCTTTTCGACGTTTTCGCGTTCATTTTGACACTTTTGTCCTAAATTGAGCTAAAAACGCTCTTTTCGAAGTTTTCGCGTTGATTTTGAAAATTTGTCCAAAATTGAGCTAAAAACGCTCTTTTCGAAGTTTTCGCGTTGATTTTGACATTTTGTCCTAAATTGACGAAAAAACGCTTTTTTCGACGTTTTCGAGTTGATTTTGATGTTTTTGCCCAAAAATGAGCTAAAAACGCTTTTTTCTACGTTTTCGCGTTGATTTTGATGTTTTTGTCAAGAATTGAGCTAAAAACGCTTTTTTCGACGTTTTAGCGTTGATTATAACATTTATGTCCTAAATTGACAAAAAAATGCTTTTCTCGACGTTTTCGCGTTGATTTTGACTTATTTGTCCAAAATTGTGCTAAAAACGCTCATTTCAACGTTTTCGTGTTGATTTTGATGTTTTTGCCTAAATTGAGGAAAAACCGCTTTTTCCGACATTTTCGCGTTGATTTGGATTTTTTTGGCCAAAATTGAGCTAAAAACGATCTTTTCGAAGTTTTCGCTTTGATTTTGACATTTTTGTCCTAAATTGAGCTAGAAACGCTCTTTTCTACGTTTTCGAGTTGATTTTGACAATTTGTCCAAAATTGAGCTAAAAACGCTCTTTTCGACGTTTTCGCGTTGATTTTGATGTTTTTGCCTAAATTGACGAAAAACCGCTTTTTCGGACATTTTCGCGTTGATTTTGATTTTTTTGGCCAAAATTGAGCTAAAAACGATCTTTTCGAAGTTTTCGCGTTGATTTTGACATTTTTGTCCTAAATTGAGCTAGAAACGCTCTTTTCTACGTTTTCGGGTTGATTTTGACAATTTGTCCAAAATTGAGCTAAAAACGCTCTTTTCGACGTTTAACGTTGATTATAACATTTATGTCCTAAAGTGACGAAAAAATGCTTTTTTCGACGTTTTCGCGTTGATTTTGACTTATTTGTCCAAAATTGTGCTAAAAACGCTCATTTCAACGTTTTCGCGTTGATTTTGTTGTTTTTGTCCAAAATTGAGCTAAAAACGCTTTTTTCGACGTTTTCGATTAGATTTTGATGTCTTTGTCCAAAATTGAGCTAAAAACGCTCTTTTCGACGTTTTCGTGTTGATTTTGACAATTTGTCCAAAACTGAGCTAAAAACGCTCTTTTCGAAGTTTTCGCGTTGATTTTGACATTTTTGTCCTAAATTGACGAAAAAACGCTTTTTTCGACGTTTTCGAGTTGATTTTGATATTTTTGTCCAAAATTGACCTAAAAACCCTCATTTCGACATTTTCGCGTTAATTTTATGTTTTTGTCCAAAATTCAGATAAAAACGCTCTTTTCCACGTTTTCGCGTTGATTTTGACATTTTTGTTCAAAATTGAGCTAAAAACGCTCTTTACGAAGTTTTCGCGTTGATTATGACTTATTTGTCCAAAATTGAGCTAAAAACGCTCATTTCAAGCTTTTCGCGTTGATTTTGATGTTTTTGCCTAAATTGACGAAAAACCGCTTTTTCCGACATTTTCGCGTTGATTTTGACATTTTTGTCCTAAATTGAGCTAAAAACGCTCTTTTGACGTTTTCGCGTTGATTTTGATGTTTTTGTCCAAAATTGAGCTAAAGACCCTTATTTCGACGTTTTCGCGTTAATTTTATGTTTTTGTCCAAAATTCAGATAAAAACGCTCTTTTCGACGTTTTCGCGTTGAATTTGATGTTTTTGTCCAAAATTGAGCTAAAAACCCTCATTTCGACGTTTTCGCGTTAATTTTATGTTTTTGTCCAAAATTCAGATAAAAACCCTCATTTCGACGTTTTCGCGTTGATTTTGATGTTTTTGTCCAAAATTGAGCTAAAAACCCTCATTTCGACGTTTTCGCGTTAATTTTATGTTTTTGTCCAAAATTCAGATAAAAACGCTCTTTTGACGTTTTCGCGTTGATTTTGATGTTTTTGTCCAAAATTGAGCTTAAAACCCTCATTTCGACGTTTTCGCGTTAATTTTATGTTTTTGTCCAAAAATCAGATAAAAACGCTCTTTTGACGTTTTCGCGTTGATTTTGATGTTTTTGTCCAAAATTGAGCTAAAAACCCTCATTTCGACGTTTTCGCGTTAATTTTATGTTTTTGTCCAAAATTCAGATAAAAACGCTCTTTTCGAAGTTTTCGCGTTGATTTTGACATTTTTGTCCTAAATTGTTGAAAAAACGCTTTTTTCGACGTTTTCGCGTTGATTTTGATGTTTTTGTACCAAATTGAGCAAATCGCTCTTTTTGACGTTTTCGCGTTGATTTTAACACTTTTGTCCTAAATTGTAGAAAAACGCTTTTTTCTACGTTTTCGCGTTCCTTTTGATGTTTATGTCCAAAATTGAGCTACAAACGCTCTTTTCGACATTTTCGCGTTGATTTTGAAAATTTGTCCAAAATTGAGCTAAAAAGGCTCTTTTCGAAGTTTTCGCGTTGATTTTGACATTTTTGTCCTAAATTGACGAAAAAACGCTTTTTTCGACGTTTTCGCATTGATTTTGATTTTTTGTCCAAAATTGAGCTAAAAACACTTTTTTCGACGTTTTCGAATTGATTTTGATGTATTTGTCCAAAATTGAGCTAAAAACGCTTTTTTCGGCGTTTTCGCGTTGATTTTGTTGTTTTTGTCCAAAATTGAGCTAAAAACGCTCTTTTTTACGTTTTCACGTTGATTTCGATATGATTGTCCTAAATTGTTGAAAAAACGCTTTTTTCTACGTTTTCGCGTTTCTTTTGATGTTTTTTTCCAAAATTGAGCTACAAACGCTCTTTTCGACGTTTTCGCGTTGATTTTGAAAATTTGTCCAAAATTGAGCTAAAAACGCTCTTTTCGAAGTTTTTGCGTTGTTTTTTACATTTTTGTCCAAAATTGAGCTAAAAACCCTCATTTCGACGTTTTCGCGTTAATTTTATGTTTTTGTCCAAAATTCAAATAAAAACCCTCATTTCGACGTTTTCTCGTTGATTTTGATGTTTTTGTCCAAAATTGAGCTAAAAACCCTCATTTCGACGTTTTCGCGTTAATTTTATGTTTTTGTTAAAAATTCAGATAAAAACGCTCTTTTCGACGTTTTCGCGTTGATTTTGATGTTTTTGCCCAAAATTGAGCTAAAAACGGTCTTTTCGACGTTTTCGCGTTGATTTTGATGTTTTTGTCCAAAATTGAGCTAAAAACGCTCTTTTCGACGTTTTCGCGTTGATTTTGATGTTTTTGTCAAGAATTGAGCTAAAAACGCTTTTTTCGACATTTTAGGGTTGATTATAACATTTATGTCCTAAAGTGAGAAAAAAATGCTTTTTTCGACGTTTTCGCGTTGATTTTGACTTATTTGTCCAAAATTGTGCTAAAAGCGCTCATTTCAACGTTTTCGCGTTGGTTTTGATATTTTTGCCTAAATTGACGAAAAACCGCTTTTTCCGACATTTTCGCGTTGAATTTGACATTTTTGTCCAAAATTGAGCTAAAAACTCTCTTTTCGACGTTTTCGTGTTGATTTTGACAATTTGTCCAAAATTGAGCTAAAAACGCTCTTTTCAAGTTTTCGCGTTGATTTTGACATTTTTGTCCTAAATTGACGAAAAAACGCTTTTTTCGACGTTTTCGAGTTGATTTTGATGTTTTTGTCCTTAATTGTTGAAAAAACGCTTTTTTCGACGTTTTCGCGTTGATTTTGACATTTTTGTCCAAAATTGAGCTAAAAACTCTCTTTTCGACGTTTTCGCGTTGATTTTGACAATTTGTCCAAAATTGAGCTAAAAACGCTCTTTTCAAGTTTTCGCGTTGATTTTGACATTTTTGTCCTAAATTGACGAAAAAACGCTTTTTTCGACGTTTTCGAGTTGATTTTGATGTTTTTGTCCTTAATTATTGAAAAAACGCTTTTTTCGACGTTTTCGCGTTGATTTTGACATTTTTGTCCAAAATTGAGCTAAAAACGCTCTTTTAGAAGTTTTCGCGTTGATTTTGACAATTTGTCCAACATTGAGCTAAAAACGCTCTTTTCGAAGTTTTCGCGTTGATTTTGACATTTTTGTCCTAAATTGACGAAAAAACGCTTTTTTCGACGTTTTCGTGTATATTTTGATGTTTTTGTCCAAAATTGAGCTAATAACGCTCATTTCGACATTTTCGAGTTGATTTTGATGTTTTTGTCCAAAATTGAGCTAAAAACGCTCATTTCAACGTTTTCGCGTTGATTTTGATGTTTTTGCCTAAATTGACGAAAAACCGCTTTTTCCGACATTTTCGCGTTGATTTTGATTTTTTTGGCCAAAATTGAGCTAAAAACGCTCTTTTCACGTTTTCGCGTTGATTTTGATGTTTTTGTCAAGAATTGAGCTAAAAACGCTTTTTTTGACGTTTTAGCGTTGATTATAACATTTTTGTCCTAAATTAACGAAAAAACTTCTTTTTCGACCTTTTCTCGGTGATTTTGATTTTTTTGTCCAAATTTGAGCTAAAAGCGCTTTTTTCAACGTTTTCGAGTTGATTTTGATGTTTTTGTCCAAAATTTAGCTAAAAACGGTGTTTTCGAAGTTTTCGCGTTGATTTTGACATTTTTGTCCTAAATTGAGCTAGAAACGCTCTTTTCTACGTTTTCGAGTTGATATTGACAATTTGTCCAAAATTGAGCTAAAAACGCTCTTTTCGACGTTTTCGCGTTGATTTTGATGTTTTTGACAAGAATTGAGCTAAAAACGCTTTTTTCGACGTTTTAGCGTTGATTATAACATTTATGTCCTTAATTGACAAAAAAATGCTTTTTTCGACGTTTTCGCGTTGATTTTGACTTATTTGTCCAAAATTGTGCTAAAAACGCTCATTTCAACGTTTTCTCGCTGATTTTGATGTTTTTGCCTAAATTGACGAAAAACATCTTTTTCCGACATTTCCGCGTTGATTTTGACATTTTTGTTCTAAATTGAGCTAAAAACGCTTTTTTCGAAGTTTTCAAGTTGATTTTGATGTTTTTGTCCAAAATCGAGCTAAAATCGCTCTTTTCGACGTTTTCGCGTTCATTTTGACACTTTTGTCCTAAATTGAGCTTAAAACACTTTTTTCGACGTTTTCGAGTTGATTTTGATGTTTTTGTCCAAAATTGAGCAAAATACCCTCATTTCGACATTTTCGCGTTGATTTTATGTGTTTGTCCAAAATTGAGCTAAAAACCCTCATTTCGACGTTTTCGCGTTGATTTTGATGTTTTTGTCAAGAATTGAGCTAAAAACGCTTTTTTCGACGTTTTAGCGTTGATTATAACATTTTTGTACTAAATTGAGGAAAAAACTTCTTTTTCGAAGTTTTCGCGGTGATTTTGATTTTTTTGTCCAAATTTGAGCTAAAAGCGCTTTTTTCAACGTTTTCGAGTTGATTTTGATGTTTTTGTCCAAAATTTAGCTAAAAACGGTGTTTTCGAAGTTTTCGCGTTGATTTTGACATTTTTGTCCTAAATTGAGCTAGAAACGCTCTTTTGTACAGCTAGTTCCAAAAAAAACTTACCACCTAAGCCGCAACCCGCATAACAGACGTGAAGCTCGATGAGAGCGAGTCTAGAGTTTTCCACGCAATCTATTGGCTCTTGGAAGGAAGGCGCCTCTTTAAACCGTTTTGAAACGCGTTGAACGTATTTGTACCGTCTTTATTAGCACGAAATCTAGTTTAAATTTAGTGTTAATTTTTACTATGTCAGCAGCATAGTATTAAAAAATGAATGAGAATCGGATCTCCTTATTTCGGCCAGAAATTTCTGCGTAATTCACCTTTTTCTGGAGGCATCGGGTAAACTTACTTTAGCTGCTTCAATTATCCAATGAAAAATTATGTCATTGCAAGATTAAGAAGGATTATATTATTACGTTTTTTATGCTCTTGACGCCTACAGGAAGAACTTTTAAATTTATTTAGAGGAAATTCACGACTATGACTCAAATAGAAAGATGAACGAAAACTCAGCAAGGAGATAAAGAATAATTAGGAATAAGAACACAATCAACTGTATGTCAACTAATTTATGTTGCAGAAAAATTCTATCGAGAAGGGGAGTATGAAAAAACTTCGAAACGTACTGAGGAAAGCAAAGATGAAAAGAAACTTTATCTGGACGAATACACCGAGAAAGAATCATTTTAAGTCAACCTGGTAGAGAGCTCTAAAAATTAGACCCAAAACATATTACAATAAAGTAAACCAAATAAATTACGATCAACTACATCAGATAATTACATCAAATATTATAAAAATTTTAAATACCACCAAATCATATGATAGAAAGTAAAATATTAATTGCTGTGATATCATCATTTTCTAAGGTAATTGTTTAAAATTCAAATTGCTAATTTAATATTTTAGAAAATAACATAGGTATTAAAATAGTAGCACAATTTAAATACTGAGGGCTACAAAATTTTTTCACGTATCGAATTAAAAATTAATATACCACGAAATTAACGCCAGCATCTCGTAACATTTTTCCTAAAATATTGTTCATTGCCAGTCCCAGAAAAACTATCCCTTTAATTAAATCAAGTTCATGTTCCTTGCAAAATTATGCTGTCCCAACTTTTATCTGATGCTAAATCTCTTTCTTGCCCCGTGGTGCAAATTTTGACTCGATTTCTTCACAGTTGAATTATTCTGCAATACAGAGAAGTATAAAATTTGCTTGATACGACAATTAACAGAGCATTAGAAATTTCAGTATATATGCATCAACATGTCATTCTGTTCTTACTTCCACCAGGCATTCGTGGTGACGGTATCAGATGAAGCATTATGATTTTGAGATGAGATTTGGCTGTTTCTGACAAATTCGCGTCTGAGGTTTTACTAATTCTTCCATGGAGAAAGCAGAACTTTCCTGTCCTCCACCCTGGCCCTAGGAGTATCCCCTATTCATTCCTTTGTTGTTTCTTTTTCTTTTGTTGCGTCCATCGAAAGGTATTGTCTATTTTTTCAAAGGAACCATAAAACGGCCGATGGGTGAAGGTGAACTCCGCTCTGAGAAGAAAAACCCCCTTTTCGGCAGATTGTGGATGGTCGTATGTATCCGGGGTAGCGAATTTGAAAGCGCTAATGAGGATTCCTGACCGCACCCCTGCTGAGCAGGTATCAAAGGTTAGGGTATGGTGGCGGCGACCGATCACAAGTAAGGTGGGAAATGGTGGATCCACGATTTGTAATCTTCGCCGCAGGTATTCCCTTAGGGAATGAAGATATTCAACTCTATTTTTGAGGTAGACGACCTTTCAGGACTTCTTGCAAGGAATACACTTTAAGATGGTTAAGAGACAACAGTTAGTATGGCAAATCAAAACCTTAAGACTAATTTGCATATTGCATATAAACTCCAGGTTTCCTATACTTGCATATTGCAGGTTTACACGTTAACACTTGGTTTATTTACATTTACATTAATACCCCGCGAGCCGCCGTATGACTTATGTCAGGGGGTGTGAAAACAACCACAACAGGATTTCCAATGTTACTGAAATGATTTTCAGAACTATACGCTAGACTAATGTTTAATAAGACTAATGATTAATGATTGCTGCTTCGGTTTCTGAATGCCTCAAGTAAGATATATAACCCGAATTATTTGAATGGTGCATAATATGTATAATAATTAAAAGAAAAATCACTATCAATAATTATGAATGATGGGTAAAAGGAGTCGTGGAAGAACACGTTAAAAATAGAAACCAACGGATGGTAACCGGACTTACATGAGAATATTCCTGTAATTCTCATGATTCATACGTTAGCTGTTAAAATATTCTTGGTTCTATATGTAATTCATTACTCCAACATTCACTCCAAGGACCTTCGTAACACCCTCATCCTAGGCACATCATAATTCTCTACGAACTTTGCGAAGATGTTTTTTAAATTTTTCATAGTATTTTTAAATAGTAATGCAAGGAAGATCATTCCAGTTAAAATAGGACCTTCGGACAATCTGAATGATAACATAAAGTTGACAATGTTTGGGTGCATCATACCAGAATTAGTATCTGCTTTTAAAGTGAATGGTATAAACTGTATTAGCTTATACTAAATAACTAATTCAACAACAAAAATGAAAAAATAAGTAATGCTGCCTATCGTCAATTTATATCAATCAAGCTCTTCGTCAATAATTGTTTACTTTATTTATATAAATTGTTTTTTATGCTTTATTTCGTCCCTACATTGAGCTAAAAATTTCGTAGTTTGGAATAACTTGAGAAATGAACAATGAACTAGAGAAATACCATCTAATATTTATTCCTTACGCTTACGAGAACCAAATCATTTCACTTCTCTTATAACATCTATGATACAAAATAGATAGAGCGTTGAAGATGATCTTACTACATCGACTAAAGTTTCTATTATCATGACACTAAAATATGAATTGAAACGTAAATATGGAATTTTAGATACTCCGCATATTTAGTGTCGCAGAAACTTAGAGTTTATACGCCGATTACAGATAAATCACATCTCTAAAGTTAGGTAAGATTTAGAATAAACCATTGGCTTGCATAGATAGTAATACCAATGTTAGCAATTTTTATCGGTTTGAAAAAACCGAACTCTCTTTCCAAAATAAATTGCTGATAAGAAGATGATTTAGGTTCTGGCTTAGTAAACTACTCGAACTTTCTTATAGAATTAAAAGATTGGTACGATACATTGAACATCGCTATTGCATACAATTTCGGAGATCCTGGGAATTACTGATGCATCAGAAGGAAATTTCTGAAAGTATGATAAGCCATGGGCGTTATATCCTGTATATTTGAATGTTAACCATTCTTGACTAATATATTACTTAAATTGGATAAATGAGTAGTTTCTCTGGAGGCTGTCATAAACGGAAAAAATATATGTTGGATGAGAAAATTGAGAAGGTGAGTGAGTGGGTTATACTTTAAAAGAGGTCGTTGCTTCTACTCAAAGTAACCAATTGGTCAACGAGGAACGCAAGAAATGCCATTACCTATTGTGATTTATCCAAAAATCTGGAATTAACATACCTCTTACACTTTCGGTTGTTAAATTCATGTGAGTGTATGTATTACTGTTGCCGTCGTTTCTCACTTGCCTATCTCTATCAAAACAGTCCCCCTCTTGAAGTCCTGGTGAATTCATTGCTTTAACCACTTCTTCCAATCACTCCTCTATCTTGCTTTTCAAATTTGTCATGGAATGTGGAAAGATGAAAAGTTTCTCATAGCCATACATTTTAAATACGAAGGAATATTTTTAACATCACCGAGCGATAAATATGTAGATAGACTATTCATACCAAACCACCGCCCATTCATCTCAATCATTAAAATTCAGTCGAAAAAATATGAGAGTTACGTAGGGCCAGCCATCAACCGAGGGGAGAAAAATTTCAACATGAGCCTCATATGCGCTTCTTATCCCCGTGTGATACTTACAGGGTTGGAATTACAGGTAAAAAGGTCCTAAAACTATTTCACTAAGTCCCTATTATTTCGCGTATTTTTAACGTTTTCTACATTATAATAATTGTAAACGTGATAATAAACAGTTGAAATATAAACAATGCAAGTAGTTTTGTATGCATTCAAAATTAATTGAAAATTTTACATTCATGGCTTACAGTAGCATTCAATGAGCATTATGACAAAACCTCATTCGCTCTATCTTTTTGTGTATTTTAGAACTTGATAAATACGAGAGAAGAACGTTTAAGAACGTAATGGTTTGTGACTGCAACCATTTCAAGAGGAATCCACAGAAGAAATCACGTTTATTCGATTCACACTTCAATGACACCAAAAAAATTCATTTTGGATTCAAAATCAACGTGAAAGATGGTTGTCTCGTATCCGTCATCTTTATTAATTCAGGAAAATCGATCCTAGCACATTTTCTATCAATTGATTTGGACGGTATATTAAAAATACCAACTGCATAGATGATAAAATTTACTGATTTTTTACCGATCGAGTTTTAATTTTGATGCTTATCAAATTAAACAAAATTTATCTAAAATACGCAGAGAATGCCTCAAGACTTCATACTACATATTTACTTATAGATATTTTATGCATTTAAAGTAATAGCCTAGATATGGCCATGAGTTCACCTTACTTTACTTTTGTAGATTGCATTCACACAGGCTGTGATAAAACAGGTGATTGATATGGACTCCTTAGGTATATAATTTTAAAGGCTAATAACTCTTCTCTTGAACGATGTATAATATTATCTACTATTATAATATATAATACGACCCATTATTGCCGCAGAGTTTTACAAGCGAAGGCGTCGAATTCGAGGTCTATACATTTTGGGTCCGACACTGATTCAAACTGCGCGGAAATTTTCTTCCTCCCATCCCAGTCCTAAACATAAGCTCAGAGCGGCTCAGAGGCAGATTTTGCAAAAATTTCCTTCGTCCTGCTTGTGCCTTTCGTCTCAGACTCAAATTTTATGAGGGGAAGGGGGTTTGCCTCGGTTTCCTAGGAATAACGGGACCTCGTGTGCGACGCTTCCCTCGGTGCGAGAAGCAAAGCTAGAATATATACTGATTTGTAATAACCATTTTATAATAACTGAATTCTTGCATTACAACATCCATATTGTTATAATACTATTCTGCTACGCCAATGTCACCAAACTAAGGATACTAATAAATATTTGCAATATCAATAATGCAAATAAATCCATTTCAACCCTGCAAGCGGAGCCAGAACAGAAGCAGACTATCTCCTCCATGTTTTCCCTCTCTCTCTCTCTCTCTCACTTCTCAAGGCTCGCTTGCAGGAAACTCACTGCCTGTTATGCGGGTTGCGGCTTAGGTGGTAAGTTTTTTTTGGAACTAGCTGTACGTTTTCGAGTTGATTTTGACAATTTATCCAAAATTGAGCTAAAAACGCTTTTTTCGGCGTTTTCGAGTTGTTTTTGATGTTTTTGTCCAAAATTGAGCTAAAAACCCTCATTTCGACGTTTTCGCGTTGATTTTATGTTTTTGCCTAAAAATGAGCTAAAAACGCTCTTTTCTACGTTTTCGCGTTGATTATGATGTTTTTGTCAAGAATTGAGCTAAAAACGCTTTTTTCGACGTTTTAGCGTTGATTATAACATTTATGTCCTAAATTGACAAAAAAACGCTTATTTCGACGTTTTCGCGTTGATTTTGACTTATTTGTCCAAAATTGACCTAAAAACGCTCATTTCAACGTTTTCTCGCTGATTTTGATGTTTTTGCCTAAATTGACGAAAAACCGCTTTTTCCGACATTTCCGCGTTGATTTTGACATTTTTGTTCTAAATTGAGCTAAAAACGCTTTTTTCGAAGTTTTCAAGTTGATTTTGATGTTTTTGTCCAAAATCGAGCTAAAATCGCTCTTTTCGACGTTTTCGCGTTCATTTTGACACTTTTGTCCTAAATTGAGCTTAAAACACTTTTTTCGACGTTTTCGAGTTGATTTTGATGTTTTTGTCCAAAATTGAGCTAAAAACCCTCATTTCGACGTTTTCGCGTTGATTTTATGTTTTTGCCTAAAAATGAGCTAAAAACGCTCTTTTCTACGTTTTCGCGTTGATTTTGATGTTTTTGTCAAGAATTGAGCTAAAAACGCTTTTCGACGTTTTAGCGTTGATTATAACATTTATGTCCTAAATTGACAAAAAAACGCTTATTTCGACGTTTTCGCGTTGATTTTGACTTATTTGTCCAAAATTGAGCAAAAAACGCTCATTTCAACGTTTTCTCGTTGATTTTGATGTTTTTGCCTAAATTGACGAAAAACCGCTTTTTCCGACATTTTCGCGTTGATTTTGATTTTTTTGGCCAAAATTGAGCTAAAAACGCTCTTTTCGAAGTTTTCGCGTTGATTTTGACATTTTTGACCTAAATTGAGCGAAAAACGCTCTTTTCGACGTTTTCGCGTTGATTTTGATGTTTTTGTCAAGAATTGAGCTAAAAACGCTTTTTTCGACGTTTTAGCGTTGATTATAACATTTTTGTACTAAATTGAGGTAAAAACTTCTTTTTCGACGTTTTCGCGGTGATTTTGATTTTTTTGTCCAAATTTGAGCTAAAAGCGCTTTTTTCAACGTTTTCGAGTTGATTTTGATGTTTTTGTCCAAAATTTAGCTAAAAACGCTTTTTTCGGCGTTTTCGCGTTGATTTTGTTGTTTTTGTCCATAATTGTGCTAAAAACGCTTTTTTCGACGTTTTCGAGTTGATTTTGATGTTTTTGTCCAAAATTGAGCTAAAAACGCTCATTAAACCTTTTCGCGTTGATTTTGATGTTTTTGTCCAAAATTGAGCTAAAAACCCTCATTTCGACGTTTTCGCGTTAATTTTATGTTTTTGTTAAAAATTCAGATAAAAACGCTCATTTCAACGTTTTCGTGTTGATTTTGATGTTTTTGCCTAAATTGAGGAAAAACCGCTTTTTCCGACATTTTCGCGTTGATTTGGATTTTTTTGGCCAAAATTGAGCTAAAAACGATCTTTTCGAAGTTTTCGCTTTGATTTTGACATTTTTGTCCTAAATTGAGCTAGAAACGCTCTTTTCTACGTTTTCGAGTTGATTTTGACAATTTGTCCAAAATTCAGATAAAAACGCTCTTTTGACGTTTTCGCGTTGATTTTGATGTTTTTGTCCAAAATTGAGCTTAAAACCCTCATTTCGACGTTTTCGCGTTAATTTTATGTTTTTGTCCAAAAATCAGATAAAAACGCTCTTTTGACGTTTTCGCGTTGATTTTGATGTTTTTGTCCAAAATTGAGCTAAAAACCCTCATTTCGACGTTTTCGCGTTAATTTTATGTTTTTGTCCAAAATTCAGATAAAAACGCTCTTTTCGAAGATTTCGCGTTGATTTTGACATTTTTGTCCTAAATTGTTGAAAAAACGCTTTTTTCGACGTTTTCGCGTTGATTTTGATGTTTTTGTACCAAATTGAGCAAATCGCTCTTTTTGACGTTTTCGCGTTGATTTTAACACTTTTGTCCTAAATTGTAGAAAAACGCTTTTTTCTACGTTTTCGCGTTCCTTTTGATGTTTATGTCCAAAATTGAGCTACAAACGCTCTTTTCGACATTTTCGCGTTGATTTTGAAAATTTGTCCAAAATTGAGCTAAAAAGGCTCTTTTCGAAGTTTTCGCGTTGATTTTGACATTTTTGTCCTAAATTGACGAAAAAACGCTTTTTTCGACGTTTTCGCATTGATTTTGATTTTTTGTCCAAAATTGAGCTAAAAACACTTTTTTCGACGTTTTCGAATTGATTTTGATGTATTTGTCCAAAATTGAGCTAAAAACGCTTTTTTCGGCGTTTTCGCGTTGATTTTGTTGTTTTTGTCCAAAATTGAGCTAAAAACGCTCTTTTTTACGTTTTCACGTTGATTTCGATATGATTGTCCTAAATTGTTGAAAAAACGCTTTTTTCTACGTTTTCGCGTTTCTTTTGATGTTTTTTTCCAAAATTGAGCTACAAACGCTCTTTTCGACGTTTTCGCGTTGATTTTGAAAATTTGTCCAAAATTGAGCTAAAAACGCTCTTTTCGAAGTTTTTGCGTTGATTTTGACATTTTTGTCCAAAATTGAGCTAAAAACCCTCATTTCGACGTTTTCGCGTTAATTTTATGTTTTTGTCCAAAATTCAAATAAAAACCCTCATTTCGACGTTTTCTCGTTGATTTTGATGTTTTTGTCCAAAATTGAGCTAAAAACCCTCATTTCGACGTTTTCGCGTTAATTTTATGTTTTTGTTAAAAATTCAGATAAAAACGCTCATTTCAACGTTTTCGTGTTGATTTTGATGTTTTTGCCTAAATTGAGGAAAAACCGCTTTTTCCGACATTTTCGCGTTGATTTGGATTTTTTTGGCCAAAATTGAGCTAAAAACGATCTTTTCGAAGTTTTCGCTTTGATTTTGACATTTTTGTCCTAAATTGAGCTAGAAACGCTCTTTTCTACGTTTTCGAGTTGATTTTGACAATTTGTCCAAAATTGAGCTAAAAACGCTCTTTTCGACGTTTTCGCGTTGATTTTGATGTTTTTGCCTAAATTGACGAAAAACCGCTTTTTCGGACATTTTCGCGTTGATTTTGATTTTTTTGGCCAAAATTGAGCTAAAAACGATCTTTTCGAAGTTTTCGCGTTGATTTTGACATTTTTGTCCTAAATTGAGCTAGAAACGCTCTTTTCTACGTTTTCGAGTTCATTTTGACAATTTGTCCAAAATTGAGCTAAAAACGCTCTTTTCGACGTTTAACGTTGATTATAACATTTATGTCCTAAAGTGACAAAAAAATGCTTTTTTCGACGTTTTCGCGTTGATTTTGACTTATTTGTCCAAAATTGTGCTAAAAACGCTCATTTCAACGTTTTCGCGTTGATTTTGTTGTTTTTGTCCAAAATTGAGCTAAAAACGCTTTTTTCGACGTTTTCGATTAGATTTTGATGTCTTTGTCCAAAATTGAGCTAAAAACGCTCTTTTCGACGTTTTCGTGTTGATTTTGACAATTTGTCCAAAACTGAGCTAAAAACGCTCTTTTCGAAGTTTTGCGTTGATTTTGACATTTTTGTCCTAAATTGACGAAAAAACGCTTTTTTCGACGTTTTCGAGTTGATTTTGATATTTTTGTCCAAAATTGACCTAAAAACCCTCATTTCGACATTTTCGCGTTAATTTTATGTTTTTGTCCAAAATTCAGATAAAAACGCTCTTTTCCACGTTTTCGCGTTGATTTTGACATTTTTGTTCAAAATTGAGCTAAAAACGCTCTTTTCGAAGTTTTCGCGTTGATTATGACTTATTTGTCCAAAATTGAGCTAAAAACGCTCATTTCAAGCTTTTCGCGTTGATTTTGATGTTTTTGCCTAAATTGACGAAAAACCGCTTTTTCCGACATTTTCGCGTTGATTTTGACATTTTTGTCCTAAATTGAGCTAAAAACGCTCTTTTGACGTTTTCGCGTTGATTTTGATGTTTTTGTCCAAAATTGAGCTAAAGACCCTTATTTCGACGTTTTCGCGTTAATTTTATGTTTTTGTCCAAAATTCAGATAAATACGCTCTTTTCGACGTTTTCGCGTTGAATTTGATGTTTTTGTCCAAAATTGAGCTAAAAACCCTCATTTCGACGTTTTCGCGTTAATTTTATGTTTTTGTCCAAAATTCAGATAAAAACCCTCATTTCGACGTTTTCGCGTTGATTTTGATGTTTTTGTCCAAAATTCAGATAAAAACCCTCATTTCGACGTTTTCGCGTTGATTTTGATGTTTTTGTCCAAAATTGAGCTAAAAACCCTCATTTCGACGTTTTCGCGTTAATTTTATGTTTTTGTCCAAAATTCAGATAAAAACGCTCTTTTGACGTTTTCGCGTTGATTTTGATGTTTTTGTCCAAAATTGAGCTTAAAACCCTCATTTCGACGTTTTCGCGTTAATTTTATGTTTTTGTCCAAAAATCAGATAAAAACGCTCTTTTGACGTTTTCGCGTTGATTTTGATGTTTTTGTCCAAAATTGAGCTAAAAACCCTCATTTCGACGTTTTCGCGTTAATTTTATGTTTTTGTCCAAAATTCAGATAAAAACGCTCTTTTCGAAGATTTCGCGTTGATTTTGACATTTTTGTCCTAAATTGTTGAAAAAACGCTTTTTTCGACGTTTTCGCGTTGATTTTGATGTTTTTGTACCAAATTGAGCAAATCGCTCTTTTTGACGTTTTCGCGTTGATTTTAACACTTTTGTCCTAAATTGTAGAAAAACGCTTTTTTCTACGTTTTCGCGTTCCTTTTGATGTTTATGTCCAAAATTGAGCTACAAACGCTCTTTTCGACATTTTCGCGTTGATTTTGAAAATTTGTCCAAAATTGAGCTAAAAAGGCTCTTTTCGAAGTTTTCGCGTTGATTTTGACATTTTTGTCCTAAATTGACGAAAAAACGCTTTTTTCGACGTTTTCGCATTGATTTTGATTTTTTGTCCAAAATTGAGCTAAAAACACTTTTTTCGACGTTTTCGAATTGATTTTGATGTATTTGTCCAAAATTGAGCTAAAAACGCTTTTTTCGGCGTTTTCGCGTTGATTTTGTTGTTTTTGTCCAAAATTGAGCTAAAAACGCTCTTTTTTACGTTTTCACGTTGATTTCGATATGATTGTCCTAAATTGTTGAAAAAACGCTTTTTTCTACGTTTTCGCGTTTCTTTTGATGTTTTTTTCCAAAATTGAGCTACAAACGCTCTTTTCGACGTTTTCGCGTTGATTTTGAAAATTTGTCCAAAATTGAGCTAAAAACGCTCTTTTCGAAGTTTTTGCGTTGATTTTGACATTTTTGTCCAAAATTGAGCTAAAAACCCTCATTTCGACGTTTTCGCGTTAATTTTATGTTTTTGTCCAAAATTCAAATAAAAACCCTCATTTCGACGTTTTCTCGTTGATTTTGATGTTTTTGTCCAAAATTGAGCTAAAAACCCTCATTTCGACGTTTTCGCGTTAATTTTATGTTTTTGTTAAAAATTCAGATAAAAACGCTCTTTTCGACGTTTTCGCGTTGATTTTGATGTTTTTGCCCAAAATTGAGCTAAAAACGGTCTTTTCGACGTTTTCGCGTTGATTTTGATGTTTTTGTCCAAAATTGAGCTAAAAACGCTCTTTTCGACGTTTTCGCGTTGATTTTGATGTTTTTGTCAAGAATTGAGCTAAAAACGCTTTTTTCGACATTTTAGGGTTGATTATAACATTTATGTCCTAAAGTGAGAAAAAAATGCTTTTTTCGACGTTTTCGCGTTGATTTTGACTTATTTGTCCAAAATTGTGCTAAAAGCGCTCATTTCAACGTTTTCGCGTTGGTTTTGATATTTTTGCCTAAATTGACGAAAAACCGCTTTTTCCGACATTTTCGCGTTGAATTTGACATTTTTGTCCAAAATTGAGCTAAAAACTCTCTTTTCGACGTTTTCGCGTTGATTTTGACAATTTGTCCAAAATTGAGCTAAAAACGCTCTTTTCAAGTTTTCGCGTTGATTTTGACATTTTTGTCCTAAATTGACGAAAAAACGCTTTTTTCGACGTTTTCGAGTTGATTTTGATGTTTTTGTCCTTAATTGTTGAAAAAACGCTTTTTTCGACGTTTTCGCGTTGATTTTGACATTTTTGTCCAAAATTGAGCTAAAAACTCTCTTTTCGACGTTTTCGCGTTGATTTTGACAATTTGTCCAACATTGAGCTAAAAACGCTCTTTTCGAAGTTTTCGCGTTGATTTTGACATTTTTGTCCTAAATTGACGAAAAAACGCTTTTTTCGACGTTTTCGTGTATATTTTGATGTTTTTGTCCAAAATTGAGCTAATAACGCTCATTTCGACATTTTCGAGTTGATTTTGATGTTTTTGTCCAAAATTGAGCTAAAAACGCTCATTTCAACGTTTTCGCGTTGATTTTGATGTTTTTGCCTAAATTGACGAAAAACCGCTTTTTCCGACATTTTCGCGTTGATTTTGATTTTTTTGGCCAAAATTGAGCTAAAAACGCTCTTTTCACGTTTTCGCGTTGATTTTGATGTTTTTGTCAAGAATTGAGCTAAAAACGCTTTTTTTGACGTTTTAGCGTTGATTATAACATTTTTGTCCTAAATTAACGAAAAAACTTCTTTTTCGACCTTATCTCGGTGATTTTGATTTTTTTGTCCAAATTTGAGCTAAAAGCGCTTTTTTAACGTTTTCGAGTTGATTTTGATGTTTTTGTCCAAAATTTAGCTAAAAACGGTGTTTTCGAAGTTTTCGCGTTGATTTTGACATTTTTGTCCTAAATTGAGCTAGAAACGCTCTTTTCTACGTTTTCGAGTTGATATTGACAATTTGTCCAAAATTGAGCTAAAAACGCTCTTTTCGACGTTTTCGCGTTGATTTTGATGTTTTTGACAAGAATTGAGCTAAAAACGCTTTTTTCGACGTTTTAGCGTTGATTATAACATTTATGTCCTTAATTGACAAAAAAATGCTTTTTTCGACGTTTTCGCGTTGATTTTGACTTATTTGTCCAAAATTGTGCTAAAAACGCTCATTTCAACGTTTTCTCGCTGATTTTGATGTTTTTGCCTAAATTGACGAAAAACATCTTTTTCCGACATTTCCGCGTTGATTTTGACATTTTTGTTCTAAATTGAGCTAAAAACGCTTTTTTCGAAGTTTTCAAGTTGATTTTGATGTTTTTGTCCAAAATCGAGCTAAAATCGCTCTTTTCGACGTTTTCGCGTTCATTTTGACACTTTTGTCCTAAATTGAGCTTAAAACACTTTTTTCGACGTTTTCGAGTTGATTTTGATGTTTTTGTCCAAAATTGAGCAAAAAACCCTCATTTCGACATTTTCACGTTGATTTTATGTGTTTGTCCAAAATTGAGCTAAAAACCCTCATTTCGACGTTTTCGCGTTGATTTTGATGTTTTTGTCAAGAATTGAGCTAAAAACGCTTTTTTCGACGTTTTAGCGTTGATTATAACATTTTTGTACTAAATTGAGGAAAAAACTTCTTTTTCGAAGTTTTCGCGGTGATTTTGATTTTTTTGTCCAAATTTGAGCTAAAAGCGCTTTTTTCAACGTTTTCGAGTTGATTTTGATGTTTTTGTCCAAAATTTAGCTAAAAACGGTGTTTTCGAAGTTTTCGCGTTGATTTTGACATTTTTGTCCTAAATTGAGCTAGAAACGCTCTTTTGTACGTTTTCGAGTTGATTTTGACAATTTATCCAAAATTGAGCTAAAAACGCTTTTTTCGGCGTTTTCGAGTTGTTTTTGATGTTTTTGTCCAAAATTGAGCTAAAAACCCTCATTTCGACGTTTTCGCGTTGATTTTATGTTTTTGCCTAAAAATGAGCTAAAAACGCTCTTTTCTACGTTTTCGCGTTGATTATGATGTTTTTGTCAAGAATTGAGCTAAAAACGCTTTTTTCGACGTTTTAGCGTTGATTATAACATTTATGTCCTAAATTGACAAAAAAACGCTTATTTCGCTGTTTTCGCGTTGATTTTGACTTATTTGTCCAAAATTGACCTAAAAACGCTCATTTCAACGTTTTCTCGCTGATTTTGATGTTTTTGCCTAAATTGACGAAAAACCGCTTTTTCCGACATTTCCGCGTTGATTTTGACATTTTTGTTCTAAATTGAGCTAAAAACGCTTTTTTCGAAGTTTTCAAGTTGATTTTGATGTTTTTGTCCAAAATCGAGCTAAAATCGCTCTTTTCGACGTTTTCGCGTTCATTTTGACACTTTTGTCCTAAATTGAGCTTAAAACACTTTTTTCGACGTTTTCGAGTTGATTTTGATGTTTTTGTCCAAAATTGAGCTAAAAACCCTCATTTCGACGTTTTCGCGTTGATTTTATGTTTTTGCCTAAAAATGAGCTAAAAACGCTCTTTTCTACGTTTTCGCGATGATTTTGATGTTTTTGTCAAGAATTGAGCTAAAAACGCTTTTTTCGACGTTTTAGCGTTGATTATAACATTTATGTCCTAAATTGACAAAAAAACGCTTATTTCGACGTTTTCGCGTTGATTTTGACTTATTTGTCCAAAATTGAGCAAAAAACGCTCATTTCAACGTTTTCTCGTTGATTTTGATGTTTTTGCCTAAATTGACGAAAAACCGCTTTTTCCGACATTTTCGCGTTGATTTTGATTTTTTTGGCCAAAATTGAGCTAAAAACGCTCTTTTCGAAGTTTTCGCGTTGATTTTGACATTTTTGACCTAAATTGAGCGAAAAACGCTCTTTTCGACGTTTTCGCGTTGATTTTGATGTTTTTGTCAAGAATTGAGCTAAAAACGCTTTTTCGACGTTTTAGCGTTGATTATAACATTTTTGTACTAAATTGAGGTAAAAACTTCTTTTTCGACGTTTTCGCGGTGATTTTGATTTTTTTGTCCAAATTTGAGCTAAAAGCGCTTTTTTCAACGTTTTCGAGTTGATTTTGATGTTTTTGTCCAAAATTTAGCTAAAAACGCTTTTTTCGGCGTTTTCGCGTTGATTTTGTTGTTTTTGTCCATAATTGAGCTAAAAACGCTTTTTTCGACGTTTTCGAGTTGATTTTGATGTTTTTGTCCAAAATTGAGCTAAAAACGCTCATTAAACCTTTTCGCGTTGATTTTGATGTTTTTGTCCAAAATTGAGCTAAAAACGCTCTTTTCGACGTTTTCGCGTGAATTTGACATTTTTGTCCAAAATTGATTTAAAAACGTTCTTTTCGATGTTTTCGCGTTGATTTTGACATTTTTGTCCTAAATTGTTGAAAAAACGCTTTTTTCGACGTTTTCGCGTTGATTTTGACATTTTTGTCCAAAATTGAGCTAAAAACGCTCTTTTCGAAGTTTTCGCGTTGATTTTGACATGATTGTCCTAAATTGTTGAAAAAACGCTTTTTTCTACGTTTTCGCGTTTCTTTTGATGTTTTTGTCCAAAATTGAGCTAAAAACGCTCTTTTCGAAGTTTTCGCGTTGATTTTGACATTTTTGTCCTAATTGACGAAAAAACGCTTTTTTCGACGTTTTCGCGTTGATTTTGATGTTTTTGTCAAGAATTGAGCTAAAAACGCTTTTTTCGACGTTTTAGCGTTGATTTTAACATTTACGTCCTAACTTGACAAAAAAACGCTTATTTCGACGTTTTTCGCGTTGATTTTGAAAATTTGTCCAAAATTGAGCTAAAACGCTCTTTTCGATGTTTTCGAGTTGATTTTGATGTTTTTGTCCAAAATTGAGCTAAAAACGCTCATTTCAACGTTTTCGCGTTGATTTTGACATTTTTGTCCTAAATTGACGAAAAACCGCTTTTTCCGACATTTCCGCGTTGATTTTGACATTTTTGTTATAAATTGAGGCAAAAACGCTTTTTTCGAAGTATTAAGGTTGATTTTAACATTTATGTCCTAAATTGACGAAAAAAACGGTTTCTTCGACGTTTTCGCATTGATTTTGACGATTTTGTCCAAAATCGAGCTAAAAACGCTCTTTTCGACGTTTTCGCGTTCATTTTGACACTTTTGTCCTAAATTGAGCTAAAAACGCTCTTTTCGAAGTTTTCGCGTTGATTTTGACATTTTGTCCTAAATTGACGAAAAAACGCTTTTTTCGACGTTTTCGAGTTGATTTTGATGTTTTTGCCCAAAAATGAGCTAAAAACGCTTTTTTCTACGTTTTCGCGTTGATTTTGATGTTTTTGTCAAGAATTGAGCTAAAAACGCTTTTTTCGACGTTTTAGCGTTGATTATAACATTTATGTCCTAAATTGACAAAAAAATGCTTTTCTCGACGTTTTCGCGTAGATTTTGACTTATTTGTAAAAAATTGTGCTAAAAACGCTCATTTCAACGTTTTCGTGTTGATTTTGATGTTTTTGTCCAAAATTGAGCTAAAAACGCTCATTAAACCTTTTCGCGTTGATTTTGATGTTTTTGTCCAAAATTGAGCTAAAAACGCTCTTTTCGACGTTTTCGCGTGAATTTGACATTTTTGTCCAAAATTGAGCTAAAAACGTTCTTTTCGATGTTTTCGCGTTGATTTTGACATTTTTGTCCTAAATTGTTGAAAAAACGCTTTTTTCGACGTTTTCGCGTTGATTTTGACATTTTTGTCCAAAATTGAGCTAAAAACGCTCTTTTCGAAGTTTTCGCGTTGATTTTGACATGATTGTCCTAAATTGTTGAAAAAACGCTTTTTTCTACGTTTTCGCGTTTCTTTTGATGTTTTTGTCCAAAATTGAGCTAAAAACGCTCTTTTCGAAGTTTTCGCGTTTCTTTTGACATTTTTGTCCTAAATTGACGAAAAACGCTTTTTTCGACGTTTTCGCGTTGATTTTGATGTTTTTGTCAAGAATTGAGCTAAAAACGCTTTTTTCGACGTTTTAGCGTTGATTTTAACATTTACGTCCTAACTTGACAAAAAAAAGCTTATTTCGACGTTTTCGCGTTGATTTTGAAAATTTGTCACAAAATTGAGCTAAAACGCTCTTTTCGATGTTTTCGAGTTGATTTTGATGTTTTTGTCCAAAATTGACCTAAAAACGCTCATTTCAACGTTTTCGCGTTGATTTTGACATTTTTGTCCTAAATTGACGAAAAACCGCTTTTTCCGACATTTCCGCGTTGATTTTGACATTTTTGTTATAAATTGAGGCAAAAACGCTTTTTTCGAAGTATTAAAGTTGATTTTAACATTTATGTCCTAAATTGACGAAAAAAACGGTTTCTTCGACGTTTTCGCATTGATTTTGACGATTTTGTCCAAAATTGAGCTAAAAACGCTCTTTTCGAAGTTTTCGCGTTGATTTTGACATTTTGTCCTAAATTGACGAAAAAACGCTTTTTTCGACGTTTTCGAGTTGATTTTGATGTTTTTGCCCAAAAATGAGCTAAAAACGCTTTTTTCTACGTTTTCGCGTTGATTATAACATTTTTGTACTAAATTGAGCGAAAAACGCTCTTTTCGACGTTTTCGCGTTGATTTTGATGTTTTTGTCAAGAATTGAGCTAAAAACGCTTTTTTCGACGTTTTAGCGTTGATTATAACATTTTTGTACTAAATTGAGGTAAAAACTTCTTTTTCGACGTTTTTGCGGTGATTTTGATTTTTTTGTCCAAATTTGAGCTAAAAGCGCTTTTTTCAACGTTTTCGAGTTGATTTTGATGTTTTTGTCCAAAATTTAGCTAAAAACGCTTTTTTCGGCGTTTTCGCTTTGATTTTGTTGTTTTTGTCCATAATTGAGCTAAAAACGCTTTTTTCGACGTTTTCGAGTTGATTTTGATGTTTTTGTCCAAAATTGAGCTAAAAACGCTCATTAAACCTTTTCGCGTTGATTTTGATGTTTTTGTCCAAAATTGAGCTAAAAACGCTCTTTTCGACGTTTTCGCGTGAATTTGACATTTTTGTCCAAAATTGAGCTAAAAACGTTCTTTTCGATGTTTTCGCGTTGATTTTGACATTTTTGTCCTAAATTGTTGAAAAAACGCTTTTTTCGACGTTTTCGCGTTGATTTTGACATTTTTGTCCAAAATTGAGCTAAAAACGCTCTTTTCGAAGTTTTCGCGTTGATTTTGACATGATTGTCCTAAATTGTTGAAAAAACGCTTTTTCTACGTTTTCGCGTTTCTTTTGATGTTTTTGTCCAAAATTGAGGTAAAAACGCTCTTTTCGAAGTTTTCGCGTTGATTTTGACATTTTTTGTCCTAAATTGACGAAAAAACGCTTTTTCGACGTTTTCGCGTTGATTTTGATGTTTTTGTCAAGAATTGAGCTAAAAACGCTTTTTTCGACGTTTTAGCGTTGATTTTAACATTTACGTCCTAACTTGACAAAAAAACGCTTATTTCGACGTTTTCGCGTTGATTTTGAAAATTTGTCCAAAATTGAGCTAAAACGCTCTTTTCGATGTTTTCGAGTTGATTTTGATGTTTTTGTCCAAAATTGAGCTAAAAAACGCTCATTTCAACGTTTTCGCGTTGATTTTGACATTTTTGTCCTAAATTGACGAAAAACCGCTTTTTCCGACATTTCCGCGTTGATTTTGACATTTTTGTTATAAATTGAGGCAAAAACGCTTTTTTCGAAGTATTAAGGTTGATTTTAACATTTATGTCCTAAATTGACGAAAAAAACGGTTTCTTCGACGTTTTCGCATTGATTTTGACGATTTTGTCCAAAATCGAGCTAAAAACGCTCTTTTCGACGTTTTCGCGTTCATTTTGACACTTTTGTCCTAAATTGAGCTAAAAACGCTCTTTTCTACGTTTTCGAGTTGATTTTGACAATTTGTCCAAAATTGAGCTAAAAACGCTCTTTTCGACCTTTTCGCGTTGATTTTGATGTTTTTGTCAAGAATTGAGCTAAAACGCTTTTTTCGACGTTTTAGCGTTGATTATAACATTTATGTCCTAAATTGACAAAAAAATGCTTTTTTCGACGTTTTCGCGTTGATTTTGACTTATTTGTCCAAAATTGTGCTAAAAACGCTCATTTCAACGTTTCGCGAATGATTTTGTTGTTTTTGTCCAAAATTGAGCTAAAAACGCTTTTTTCGACGTTTTCGATTAGATTTTGATGTCTTTGTCCAAAATTGAGCTAAAAACGCTCTTTTCGACGTTTTCGTGTTGATTTTGACAATTTGTCCAAAACTGAGCTAAAAACGCACTTTTCGAAGTTTTCGCGTTGATTTTGACATTTTTGTCCTAAATTGACGAAAAAACGCTTTTTTCGACGTTTTCGAGTTGATTTTGATGTTTTTGTCAAGAATTGAGCTAAAAACGCTTTTTTCGACGTTTTAGCGTTGATTTTAACATTTACGTCCTAACTTGACAAAAAAACGCTTATTTCGACGTTTTCG
>JAVFKF010000165.1:0-45125 GCA_036926295.1 Pachydiplax longipennis
AATTGCAGTCTAAAATCATAGATTGAATATAAGACTGGTAAAAGAGGTTATCCCTCCTATATAGATTTACAGTCTATCGCCTAAGTCTCGACCATCTTACCAAATATATTTGGGGTCATAATATATAAGTAAGTAATTGCGACGATGGCTATTTTCTACTAATCATAAGGACATTGGAACCTTATACTTAATCTTTGGAGCATGGGCAGGAATAATTGGTACGGCATTAAGAGTTTTAATTCGAATTGAGTTAGGACAGCCCGGATCTCTAATTGGAGATGATCAAATTTACAATGTTATTGTAACTGCACACGCCTTTGTAATAATTTTCTTCATAGTAATACCTATTATAATTGGTGGTTTTGGAAACTGATTAGTACCTTTAATATTAGGGGCACCTGATATGGCATTCCCACGAATAAATAATATAAGATTTTGACTTTTACCACCCTCATTTACACTACTTTTAGCCAGAAGAGTAGTAGAAAGAGGTGCTGGAACAGGATGAACTGTTTATCCCCTCTAGCAGGATCAATTGCACATGCTGGAGCCTCTGTAGACTTAACTATTTTCTCACTACACTTAGCAGGAGTTTCCTCAATTTTAGGAGCTATTAATTTTATTACAACCGTAATTAATATAAAGTCCCCAGGTATAAAAATAGATCAAATACCATTATTTGTATGGGCTGTAGTAATTACAGCAGTTTTATTATTACTATCATTACCAGTATTAGCTGGAGCCATTACAATACTACTAACTGACCGAAACATTAATACATCCTTTTTCGACCCTGCAGGGGGTGGAGACCCTATTCTATATCAACACCTGTTTTGATTCTTTGGTCACCCAGAAGTTTATATTTTAATTCTTCCTGGTTTTGGAATAATTTCTCATATTATTGCTCAAGAAAGAGGTAAAAAGGAAACATTTGGAGCCCTTGGTATAATCTACGCAATAGTAGCAATTGGAATTCTCGGATTTGTCGTATGAGCACATCATATATTTACCGTAGGAATAGATGTAGACACACGAGCTTATTTTACTTCAGCTACAATAGTTATTGCTGTCCCTACTGGGATTAAAATTTTTAGATGATTAGCAACCCTTCACGGAACTCAATTTTCTTATAGTCCATCACTTCTATGAGCATTGGGATTTGTATTCCTATTTACAATTGGTGGTCTAACAGGAGTAGTTTTAGCAAATTCATCAATTGATATTACCTTACACGATACATATTATGTGGTAGCCCACTTTCACTATGTCTTGTCTATAGGGGCAGTATTTGCAATTATAGGAGGATTAGTTCACTGATTTCCTTTATTTACAGGAGTAACATTTAATAACTATCTATTAAAGGCACAATTTTTAATTATATTTATTGGAGTAAACTTAACATTTTTCCCACAACATTTCCTTGGATTAAGTGGTATACCACGACGATACTCAGATTATCCTGATGCATATACAGCTTGAAATATTATATCATCCCTTGGTAGAACAATTTCATTAATTGGAGTGGTCCTATTAATCTACATTATATGAGAAGCTATAGTTTCACAACGACAAGTACTAAGAACATTAAATGTAAATACTTCCATTGAATGATATCAAAAATTACCTCCTATAGAACATAGCTATGCTGAATTACCAATCCTATTAAAGTTTTAATGTGGCAGAAAAGTGCTATGGATTTAAGCTCCATCCATAAAGGAATATCCTTTCATTAAAAATGGCAACATGAGCCCAATTAAATTTTCAAGATGCTGCATCACCTATAATAGAACAATTACACTACTTCCATGATCATACTATGATAGTTTTAACTGCTATTACTATATTAGTAGCTTACATTCCAGCGGCAATATTTTTTAATAAGGATATTAATCGAAATCTACTAGACGGACAAAAAATTGAAACTGCTTGAACTATTTTACCTATATTTGTTCTTTTAATTATTGCCATACCCTCACTACGATTACTATATTTACTGGATGAAGTAAGTGAACCATCTGTTACATTAAAAACAGTAGGACATCAATGATACTGAAGATATGAATATTCAGACTTTAAACAAGTTGAATTTGACTCGTATATAATTCCATATAATGAAATAGAAGTAGGCGGATTACGACTATTAGAAGTAGATAACCGAACTACCTTGCCTATGCAAACTCAAATCCGTATTCTAATTACTGCAGCAGATGTATTGCATTCATGAACTATTCCGGCATTAGGAATTAAGGTTGATGCAACACCAGGACGGTTAAACCAAACAAGATTCTTTATTAATCGTCCTGGAATCTTTTTTGGTCAGTGTTCAGAAATTTGTGGAGCTAATCACAGATTTATACCAATCATGATTGAAAGAGTGAATATTAAATCTTTTATTAACTGAATTCAAAACATGAGTGAGGCATCATTAGATGGCTGAAAGTAAGCATTGGTCTCTTAAACCAAAATATAGTAAAGTTACGAAATACTTCTAATGAAGAAATTAGTTAAATAATAACATTAGGCTGTCAAACTAAAATTACTAAATAATTAGTATTTCTTGATTCCTCAAATAGCACCAATAAGATGAATTTTATTATTTATATTCTTTTCATTTATATTAATTGTAATTAATACATTAAACTACTATCTATTTAACCCCCACATTAATATGACAGATCAAACTAAAAAAATTGAAATTAAAAATAACCCTTGAACATGATAACAAATCTATTTTCTGTATTTGATCCTTCAACTTCTATATTTAATCTATCAATAAACTGAACCTCAACTATAATAGCAATCATTATTATACCAATAATATTTTGACTTATCCCAACACGAATAATAATCTTATGAAATACTGTAACCAGTACACTCCATAACGAATTTAAAACCTTGTTAGGACCAACTAGCATAAATGGATCAACGTTTATATTCATTTCAGTATTTTCACTAATCCTGTTCAATAATTTCATAGGGTTATTCCCATATATTTTCACTAGAACAAGTCATCTAGCATTTACATTAACTTTATCTTTACCTCTATGAATTAGATTTATAGTATACGGGTGAATCAATCACACTCAACATATATTTGCCCACTTAGTTCCTCAAGGAACACCCTCAGTACTAATACCTTTTATAGTATGTATTGAAACGATCAGAAATGTAATTCGACCAGGTACCCTAGCAGTACGATTAGCAGCAAATATAATTGCTGGGCATTTACTTATAACACTATTAGGGAGAACAGGAACATCAATTTCATATTCAATTTTAACTCTGCTAATTATTACTCAAATCGCATTATTACTTTTAGAATCCGCAGTGTCAATTATTCAATCTTATGTATTTGCAGTTCTTAGAACACTTTATTCTAGAGAAGTAAACTAATGTCTAATCATAATAATCACCCATATCATTTAGTAGATCAAAGACCATGACCTTTAACAGGAGCAATCGGAGCAATAATAATAACATCTGGAATAGTGAAGTGATTCCATACTTATAATAATGACTTGTTGCTTATTAGAGCCTCAGTACTAATCTTAACCATAATTCAATGATGACGAGATGTAACACGAGAGGGCACTTATCAAGGATTACACACTTATCCAGTAGTAATTGGATTACGTTGAGGAATAATTTTATTTATTTCATCAGAAGTATTATTCTTTGTATCATTTTTCTGAGCATATTTCCATAGTAGCCTTTCTCCCACAGTAGAAATTGGTAGTACATGACCTCCAAAGGGAATTATACCATTTGATCCAATATCAATCCCAATACTTAACACATCTATTCTACTAGCATCAGGAATTACTGTAACATGAGCACATCATAGATTAATACAAGGAAATCATAGTCAAGGAATACAAGGATTATTCCTCACTGTATTATTAGGAGTATACTTCACAATCCTACAAGCATATGAATATATTGAAGCCCCATTTACTATTGCTGATTCAGTTTACGGATCAACATTCTTTATAGCAACAGGATTCCACGGAATTCATGTAATTATTGGTACTCTATTCTTATCTGCATGTTTAATACGACATTCCATAGAACACTTCTCAGCATCACATCACTTTGGCTTTGAAGCGGCAGCATGATACTGGCATTTTGTTGATGTAGTATGATTATTCCTTTATATTTCAATTTACTGATGAGGTAAATATTTATCTAATATAAAAGTATATTTGACTTCCAATCAAAAAGTCTGAATAATTCAGGATAAATAATTAATTCAATCCTGATCACTTCTACAGTTTTAATTATAATTACAACAGTAATCATAATATTAGCATCAATTCTATCAAAAAAAAGTGTAGTTGACCGTGAAAAAAGATCACCTTTTGAATGCGGATTTGACCCCTTTAATAAATCACGAATCCCCTTTTCCCTCCGATTTTTTTTAATTGCAGTAATTTTCTTAATTTTTGATGTAGAAATCGCAATCCTCTTACCCATAATTGAAAGAATTAATTCATCAAGAATTATATCCTGAGGGATAGTATCAGTAATCTTTATTGTAATTTTATTAGTAGGACTATATCATGAATGAAATCAAGGAGCCTTAGAATGATCTAGATAGGGTAATAGTTAATTATAATTTTTGATTTGCATTCAAAAGGTGCTGATTTACTCAGCTTACCTTAAATAAGAAGCGAATTTTGCAATCAGTTTCGACCTGATCATCTTGATGTTAAATCATCCTTATTTAAATTAGTTGAAGCCAAAGAGAGGCATATCACTGTTAATGATAAAATTGAATTTAAATTCCAACTAAAAGAGTATGTTGATCAAAATGAAGCTGCTAACTTCTATTTTTAGCGGTTTAATTCCGTTTATACTCTTATTTATGTAGTTTATAAAAACATTACATTTTCAATGTAAAAATAAAAGTTAACTTTTCATAAATATTTAGAGATTCAAAATCTTCTTAACAGCTTCAATGTTAAGCTTTATATAAGCTATCTAAATAATAAAGAATTATTAATAAAATTAATCAAATAAAAAATAATATTAAATAAGTTTTTAAAAAATTATTCTGATATCTTTGAACAAAGACAGTTAAATTTTTAAATATAGAATACATCCCCTGGGCACCAAAATACTCACATCACCCCTGATCAAATCTCTTCAAAAAGTATCCTCCTGAATTTAATGGGTAAATATAAACACCACGAGTTCTAATATAAGGTATAAATCATATTCTACCAAGAAAAAAAGAAATAAACACTATAGATATTGAAATTAAGGAAGAAGAATAGTAACTTATCGAAATCTGATAACCAAATATTGCACCAGTAAATCTAACAATTAAAGCAAGTGTTTTATACAAAAAAGGTATACAAATTATGGAAGGAATATTAAATAAAATTCATCTGAGAATTCTACCCCCCATAATAGATATAAAAACTATAAATATTATCCCCTTCAATATATATCAACTGTCATCTCTAATACCATTACAGGTAGAATAATTAAAAGAACCTCTTATTAAATAATAAATCAAACGAAAAGTATAACAAGCTGTTAAACCAGTAGAAAAAAAATATAAAATAAAACTAATAACATTCAAATTAGATAATAAACATATTTCCAAAATTAAATCCTTAGAATAAAACCCAGCCAAAAATGGAAATCCACACAAGGCCAAATTAGATACCATAAAACACGATGAAGTTAAAGGAAAAAAATTAATTATTCCCCCCATAAATCGAATATCTTGACAATCACCCAAGTTATGAATAATAACTCCAGCACATATAAATAATAATGCCTTAAATAAAGCATGAGTCAAAAGGTGAAAAAATGCCAAATTAGGATATCCTATCGATAAAATACTTATTATTAACCCTAACTGACTTAATGTAGATAGAGCAATAATCTTTTTTAAATCAAATTCATAATTAGCACCAATACCAGACATAAATATAGTTATACCACCAATTAAAAGTAAATATTTTCCAGCACCTCTTTCTACTACCAGAACATTAAACCGAATTATTAAGTATACTCCTGCAGTAACTAAAGTAGAAGAATGAACTAAGGAAGAAACGGGAGTAGGTGCTGCTATGGCTGCAGGAAGTCAAGAAGAAAAAGGAATCTGAGCTCTTTTAGTTATAGCGGCAAAAACCATCAAAACAGAAATTATAATTCCTTCAAATTCACTAAATATATAATTTAAATAAAAAATATAATTTCAACTACCATAATTTAATATTCAAGCAATTCTTAATAAAAAAGCGACATCACCTAAACGATTTGATAAAACAGTTAATATTCCAGCACTATAAGACTTAAAATTCTGATAATAGATAACCAACAAATAAGAAATTAACCCAAGCCCATCTCACCCTAATAAAATTGAAATCATATTAGGTCTAATAATTAAAAGTATCATAGAAAGAACAAATATAAGAACTAACAAAATAAAACGTGAAATAAAAGGATCACCCTCCATATAATTATTACTATAAAAAATAACTATTCTAGAAATAAATAAAACAAACCCTATAAACACTAAAGATATATAATCAAAAAGGAATGTCATCACAATATTTATGGAATTCAAAGAAACAACTTCCCACTCAATAAAATAAGACAAGTCAAACAAACAAAAATATAAACCCAAAAATAAATTTATTATTGATAAAATAAATAAAAATAAAGAACTAATATAGCATACATTTAAACGTCAATTAATGACCTAAAGTAAAAAATTACATCCTTGACACCACAAATCAAAATTTTATTTAAACTATTTAAGTAAATATTATAATCAATTAAAAAATAAATCTGTCTTTAAAATAATATAATTTAAAGGAAATCAATGTAATAATAAAAGCAAATATTCACGATAAAATCCCGAATTACATCTAAAAATAGTAGATCTAATTTTACCGTGCTGTGTATAACTATATATATATAAAGTATAAGCAGCTCTAAAAAAAGATAAAAAAATAATTGAAATTATTCTAACCCAACTTCAACTTAAAATTCTATTTAATAAACTAATCTCCCCGAGAAGATTCATTCTAGGAGGGGCGGCCATATTACATGAACTTAATAAGAATCATCATAAACACATTCTAGGTATTAAGTTAATTAAACCCTTATTAATAAAAAGGCTACGACTACCAAGACGCTCATAAGTAATATTAGCCAAACAAAATAAACCTGAAGAACATAAACCATGAGCTAATATTAATATATAAGAACCTCTTAACCCCCAATTAGTGAGAGTTATTAATCCCGCAAGAACAATACCTATATGCGCAACTGAAGAATAGGCAATTAATGACTTTAAATCCACCTGACATAAACAAATTAAACTAACAATTACACCTCCTACCAAACAAATTCCTATTCATATAAAATTAAACTTTACTCCTAAGTAACTAATAAATGAAAAAACACGAAGTAATCCATAACCACCTAGTTTCAATAATACCCCAGCTAAAATTATTGATCCAGAAATAGGGGCTTCAACATGGGCCTTAGGTAATCATAAATGAAAAATAAATATTGGTATTTTAACCAAAAATGCCAATAATAAAGAAATGTAAGTAAAAATTCCAAACCCACTTATAGTAATATAACTAAATATAAATATATTCAAAGTATTAAAATTACTATTTACATTAAAAATAGAAACTAATAAAGGTAAAGAAGCAAATAACGTATAAAATAATAAATAGATACCTGCCTGTAAACGTTCAGGCTGATAACCTCAACCAAGAACCAAGAAAAAAGTAGGAATCAATGAACTTTCAAAAAACAAATAAAATATAAATAAATTTAATCTTATAAAAGTAAATAATAAGAATAAAAGTAAAAATAAGACTCCTACTATAAAAAAAGAAACAAAATTCTTATTAAAATAAATAGAAGAACTGGCCATAAATATTAAACAACAAATCCAAAATCTAAGAAAAATTAAACCATAACCAAGAACATCATAACCAAAATAATAACTTATATTACAAAATTGAAAACTCATATAACCTTCAATTAAAAATAAAAAAGTCAAGCAAAATAATAACACAGTACAAAATCAATAGTTAACAAAAAAACATAATGGGATCATAAAAATAATGAATAAAAGAAACTTTAACATTGCAATATTCTAAAAGAATTAAAATAATCATTACCATGTCTACGAATTATTGATACTAAAATGCCTAATCCTAAGGCACCTTCACAGACACCAAAAGTCAAAAAATATATTAAAAAATAAAGTTCAAAGTAAAAAAGTAAAACAAAAAACACATAAAAAAATAAACTAAGAACAATAAATTCTAATCTCAAAAGAGTAGACAGCAAATGCTTTCTCTTAGAAACAAAAGACCATAAGCCACATAAAACAAAAAAATAAAATAAATAATCATAAAATATTAACATTAGTTTTTGTAGTTTATAAAAACATTGGTCTTGTAAACCAAAATAGAGTGAAACACTCCAAAAACTCCCCCTCCCCTCCCTTTCATCAGAGAGAAACAATATGTTCATCCTTAATCTCCAAAATTAAAATTTTAATTAAACTACTCTCTGTATCAGACAAATCCTTACAATAACATTAATAATCTTAAACAGAATGGCCTTTTCTTCTATATGACATCCTATAAATATAGGAATAATCCTATTAACACAGACTCTAATAATATGTATTTTAATAGGTTTTATATCATATTCTTCTTGATTCTCATATATTTTATTTTTGGTATTCCTTGGAGGTATATTAGTTCTATTTATCTATATAACTAGAATTGCATCAAATGAATTATTCAAAAAAAGTATATATCTTACAACTTTTATTTTATTAACTTGCATTATAGTATTTATAATAACTATATTTATAGACCCTCTTTTAATAATGAATAGTAAAATAATAGATGTAGGTAGTTCTAGAATAATTATATCTCCTTTATATAATAATCCTACATCCATAATTACTGTATTTCTGGTATTATATTTATTTTTAACACTAATTGTAATTGTCTCTATTACTAGATTTAACAAGGGACCACTGCGCCCAATAAACTAATGAATAAACCATTACGAATTCAACACCCACTATTTAAAATTGCTAATAATGCTTTAGTAGACTTACCAACTCCTTCAAATATTTCAATTTGATGAAATTTTGGATCTCTATTAGGATTATGTCTAATTATCCAAATCTTAACTGGATTATTTCTGGCTATACACTATACTGCAAACATTGATATAGCATTTAATAGAGTAAACCATATCTGCCGAGATGTAAATTATGGATGAATTTTACGAACATTACACGCAAATGGGGCATCCTTCTTTTTTATTTGCATTTATCTCCATATTGGACGAAATATTTACTATGGTTCCTATAATTACATACATACCTGAAGTGTAGGTGTAATTATTTTATTTTTAGTTATGGCAACAGCATTTATAGGTTATGTTCTACCATGGGGACAAATATCATTCTGAGGGGCCACTGTTATTACTAATCTATTATCTGCTATCCCTTATTTAGGAACAACTCTTGTTCAATGAGTGTGAGGTGGATTCGCAGTAGATAATGCCACTCTTACTCGATTCTTCACCTTTCATTTTATTCTTCCCTTTATTGTAGCAGCTGCTACAATAGTACACTTATTATTTTTACATCAGACAGGCTCTAATAACCCAATCGGAGTTAATAGTGATTCAGATAAAATCCCATTTCACCCATATTTTTCATGAAAGGACATTATAGGATTTTTAATTATAATTATAATATTAATTATATTATCATTAATTGATCCATATATACTTGGAGACCCTGACAATTTTATCCCTGCTAATCCTCTAGTTACTCCTGTGCATATTAAGCCAGAATGATATTTCTTATTTGCTTATGCTATTCTACGGTCAATCCCTAATAAACTTGGGGGAGTAATTGCATTAGTTATATCTATTGCAATTCTATTCATTATACCTTTAATGAAAAGAAAGTTCCGGGGACTTCAATTTTACCCTGTTAATCAAGTACTATTTTGAATTATAGTATCAATTGTTATTTTGTTGACCTGAATTGGAGCACGACCGGTAGAGGATCCTTATATTATTACAGGGCAAATTCTTACTGTGCTATATTTTGCTTTCTATATCCTTCACCCTCTAATTATAAAGATTTGAGATGAAATCATTTAATAACTAATAAGCTTTTAGAAGCAAGTATTTTGAAAGTACAAGAAAAGATATAGTTATCTTATTAGTTTTACTAAAAATTGTACACTAAACTAAAAAGGAAATAATAAGGACCTTCATCCCAGCAAAGAAAATAAGATAATTTAAAGATACTGGTAAAAATCTCTTTCAGGCTAAATATATTAATTTATCATAACGATAACGCGGTAAAGTCCCACGAATTCAAATAAAAGCAAAAGAAATTATTACTAATTTAAAAATATATAAAAATGAAAAAAAATCACCGCCTAAAAACACTATAACAAATAGTATACTTATAAATAAAATACTAGAATATTCTGCCATAAAAATTAATGCAAATCCACCTCTTCTATATTCAACATTAAATCCAGAAACTAACTCAGACTCACCTTCAGCAAAATCAAAAGGAGTTCGATTAGTTTCAGCTAAGGATGAAGCAAATCAAATAATTATTAATGGAAAAGTAATAAATATAAACCATAATATATTCTGATATAAACAAAAAGAAAATAAATCATAGCCATTTGACAAAAAAATAAAAGAAATCAAGATCAAAGCTAAGCTTACCTCATAAGAAATAGTTTGAGCAACAGCACGAAGACCTCCTAATAAAGCATAAACAGAATTCGAGGATCATCCAGCAATTATAACAGTATAAACACCAATACTAGTACAACAAAGAAAAAATAATAGCCCTAAACCAAATCTAAATAAACCAAAATAAAAAGGCATAATTGACCAAATCAATAATGAAATGAATAGGCTAAAAATTGGAGAAAAATAATAAGGTAAATAATTTGAGACTGATGGAAAAGTTTGCTCCTTAGTAAATAACTTAATAGCATCAGAAAAAGGTTGAACAATCCCACAATAACCGACCTTATTAGGACCCTTACGAATCTGAATGTATCCTAAAACCTTACGCTCTAATAATGTTAAAAAGGCTACACCTACTAATACACAAATAAATAAAATTAACCCTTCCAATAATAACAAAACTATATCATTAAGCTGCAAGTACTATCTATAAGATCTTCTTATATTTATGAATTCTAAATTCATGGCACTTTTCTGCCAAAATAGTAATATTAATCAACAAAAAAAAATATTTCACAATTCTGGTCCTTTCGTACTAAGAACTGATTAAAATTGGAGATAGAAACCGACCTGGCTTAAACCGGTCTGAACTCAGATCATGTAAGAATTTAAAGGTCGAACAGACCTATAAATTAAGCGGCTACACCTAATTATTATCTTAATCCAACATCGAGGTCGCAAGCCCATCCTGTAAATATGAACTCTGGAGGAGGATTACGCTGTTATCCCTAAGGTAACTTAATCTAATAATCACTAATAATGGATCTAATAATCATAAATCAATGTTATATAAATAAAAAAGTTAAATGTATATTTTTGTCACCCCAACAAAATATAATATTATTTAAATACAATTATTTAAAAATAAATCAATAATATTATATAAAGATCTATAGGGTCTTCTCGTCTTCCAACATTATTTTAGCTTTTTAACTAAAAAATTAAATTTTAAAATAAATAATATGAGACAGTCAATTCCTCGTTAAACCTTTCATTCCAGCCCTCTATTAAAAGACTAATGATTATGCTACCTTTGCACGGTCAGTATACCGCGGCCGTTAAATTAATCACTGGGCAGGTCAGACCTTAAATACTAAATCAAAAGGACATGTTTTTGTTAAACAGGCGAGAATTATATTTGCCGAGTTCCTTATATTATCATTACTTAAATAAAATAATAAACAAATATTTATACTAATTTAATCATTATTGCTCAAAATATAAAATTAATTATGATATTTTAATAAAAAACTAAAAATAATAAAATTGATTAAATACATATATAAATTATAACACACTCTCTAATGATGGATAATTTTAACCCTACAAAAATAAGTCAAAATAAAATTTATAGAAAAATACAGAGCTTATCCCCTATAATCTTACCCTTAATAAATAATATATAAATAAATATAAAAATTAAATATTAAAGCTAAATTCAATTTAATTCTTAAAAAACCAGATACCTTTAAAACCGAATAAAATTTCTCCTCTAAATTATATTTTTAATAATTATGAAACATTAACTAAAATATTAAATTAGCTCTTTTAAAATCGAGATAAAAATATAAATTAATATATTTGATTAACCCTGATACAAAAGGTACTACAAATAAAGTATACTTATAAAAAACTAAATTTTAATTATTTAATCTATTCCTTCACAGTACTAATTTACTATAACAAAAATTCTTTTATCTTTAGGTTACAAAAATCAAAGATATTTCTCAAAATTTTAAATATAAAATAAAGTAAGATAATAATTATCAAATTAAACTGAATTGCACAGTTAATTTTTCAGTGTAAATGAAATGCTTTCTATCAAGCTCTAATTTGTATACCTTTCTAGGTACACCTTCCGGTACACCTACTATGTTACGACTTATCTTATTTTAAAATAAGAGCGACGGGCGATGTGTGCATATTTTAGAGCTAAAATCAAATTACCAAGAAAGTAATTTTACTTTTAAATCCTCCTTTATAATATTCATTAATAATATTAATCCGTATAAATAAATTTATTGTAACCCATCACCACTTATTTATAAGCTGCACCTTGACCTGACATATTATATTTTGTATTACTAGAATATTAACTTTCAAAAGATACTCTGATGACGGAGGTATACAAGCTGAATACAAAAATAAGTAAATTTTCATCGTGGATTATCAATTAAGGGACAGGTTCCTCTAAAAAGAATAAAATACCGCCAAATTCTTTGGGTTTCAAGAACATAACTATTACTACCCTGGCTCATTATTACATTTAATATAAAAGGGTATCTAATCCTTGTTTTTAAATTAAATTTCACAGAATCAATTTATACCTTTATCTAATAAAATTAAAATTTCACCTAAAAATGTTAAATTCAAAGGAATGGAATATTTGCCTGTTAAACCAATAATATTCATTTCTCTCTCACGTATAACCGCGGAGGCTGGCACGATTTTGACCGAAAATATATGAATTTCTATATCTAACTTTCATTAAAAAATAAAACTCACCACTACAATATAAAATATTAAATAATAATTAGTATATGATGTAACCATATAATGAATATTTCAGCAAGAATAAAACTTTAATTGAATAAAAATAAAATTTATATCAAATTCTATGAAAATACCAAATAAATTATGTAAAAATAAATAGTACTGATTTTTAAACGATTTTCCCCCCCTCCTTTTTTAACATCAAAGGAGGGGGTCATACTCCCTTAATGTTTCATGTAATATTAATAACAATTTATTTGTCATTTAACTATTTAATTATTATGTATTAGAATAATAAATAGTATATATCAAAAATTTTATTTATAATAATTCTTATTTAATTATTGGTAAGATAGATATATTTAATGGTGCTATATTTATTTAATAAATGATTATATTAATATAAATATTTTATATATATATATATCAAAAATTTTATTTATAATAATTCTTATTTAATTATTGGTAAGATAGATATATTTAATGGTGCTATATTTATTTATTTAATAAATGATTATATTAATATAAATATTTTATATATATATATATCAAAAATTTTATTTATAATAATTCTTATTTAATTATTGGTAAGATAGATATATTTAATGGTGCTATATTTATTTATTTAATAAATGATTATATTAATATAAATATTTTATATATATATATATCAAAAATTTTATTTATAATAATTCTTATTTAATTATTGGTAAGATAGATATATTTAATGGTGCTATATTTATTTATTTAATAAATGATTATATTAATATAAATATTTTATATATATATATATCAAAAATTTTATTTATAATAATTCTTATTTAATTATTGGTAAGATAGATATATTTAATGGTGCTATATTTATTTATTTAATAAATGATTATATTAATATAAATATTTTATATATATATATATCAAAAATTTTATTTATAATAATTCTTATTTAATTATTGGTAAGATAGATATATTTAATGGTGCTATATTTATTTATTTAATAAATGATTATATTAATATAAATATTTTATATATATATATATCAAAAATTTTATTTATAATAATTCTTATTTAATTATTGGTAAGATAGATATATTTAATGGTGCTATATTTATTTATTTAATAAATGATTATATTAATATAAATATTTTATATATATATATATATCAAAAATTTTATTTATAATAATTCTTATTTAATTATTGGTAAGATAGATATATTTAATGGTGCTATATTTAGTATTATAGTCGTTACTTTAGTATAAATTATACTAATTATATTACTAATGACATTATAATTTAAATATATAATTTAAGTAAAAATTCTATTTTTTTATATATAAAATAAGATGCCTGACAAAAGGGTTATTTTGATAGAATAAATCATGTAGATTGCTCTACTCTTATTATACATTGTAGAATTAAACTACTCTAAGAACATCAAAAATTCCTGTGCATCTTACACTAAAGTATAAAAAGATAAGCTAATTAAGCTAATAGGCTCATACCCTTTTTATGGAAGTAATAATCTTCCTCTTTTTAATTTTACTTAATCCATCCAATTTCGTATTCACTGCAAGCTTAATTTCAGGTACAATAATCTCATTATCCTCCTCTTCCTGACTAGGAATATGAATAGGACTAGAAATAAATTTATTGTCCTTTATTCCCTTAATTAACAAAAATAAGTCTGGTTATGAAACTGAATCAGCAATAAAATATTTCTTGGTACAAGCAATAGCTTCTATTTTATTCTTGATTGCTGTACTTATAAATGAAATAATTGATATTTCAATAAATAACTATTCATCATACTTAATTTCTAGTGCGTTATTAATGAAAATAGGAGCAGCCCCCTTTCATTTTTGATTCCCGGGGGTAATAGAAGGGATTGATTGAGTAAATTGCTTTATTCTAATAACATGACAAAAACTAGCCCCCTTCATCTTAATCTCATATAAAATAATAAATAATCTAATAATTATAGTAATCTTTATATCTACATTTATTGGATCAGTCGGTGGATTAAACCAAAATTCTATACGTAAAATTATGGCATATTCATCTATTAGACATCTAGGATGAATATTATCTTCAATAATAATCAGAAATAATCTATGATTATTTTATTTCACTATTTATTCTTTTATAAATTTAGCCATAATCTATTTATTTTATAGTCAGTCAATATTTTACTTATCACAAGCATTTTATATTAAAAATAATCCTTTAATTAAATTTTCAATAATAATTAGAATACTTTCACTAGCGGGCCTACCTCCATTTTTAGGATTTTTACCCAAGTGAATTGTTATCCAAACTCTATCTAGACAAGGATATTTCTTTATGTTAATTTTTATAGTTATGACCACATTAATAACTTTATATTTTTATATGCGATTAATATTTAGATCATTTATATTTATAAATCAAGAGCTCAAATGAAATTCAACAAAGACTTCATCTGAAATAATTAGTTTATTCATAATATTATCTATTATTGGTATTCCAATCACAACATGACTAGTAATATATTAAGACTTTATGTTAACAAAACAATTAACCTTCAAAGTTAAAAATATAAGTAAATTCTTGTAAGTCTTAGTAGATTATATCTACACCTTTAGAATTGCAGTCTAAAATCATAGATTGAATATAAGACTGGTAAAAGAGGTTATCCCTCCTATATAGATTTACAGTCTATCGCCTAAGTCTCGACCATCTTACCAAATATATTTGGGGTCATAATATATAAGTAAGTAATTGCGACGATGGCTATTTTCTACTAATCATAAGGACATTGGAACCTTATACTTAATCTTTGGAGCATGGGCAGGAATAATTGGTACGGCATTAAGAGTTTTAATTCGAATTGAGTTAGGACAGCCCGGATCTCTAATTGGAGATGATCAAATTTACAATGTTATTGTAACTGCACACGCCTTTGTAATAATTTTCTTCATAGTAATACCTATTATAATTGGTGGTTTTGGAAACTGATTAGTACCTTTAATATTAGGGGCACCTGATATGGCATTCCCACGAATAAATAATATAAGATTTTGACTTTTACCACCCTCATTTACACTACTTTTAGCCAGAAGAGTAGTAGAAAGAGGTGCTGGAACAGGATGAACTGTTTATCCCCCTCTAGCAGGATCAATTGCACATGCTGGAGCCTCTGTAGACTTAACTATTTTCTCACTACACTTAGCAGGAGTTTCCTCAATTTTAGGAGCTATTAATTTTATTACAACCGTAATTAATATAAAGTCCCCAGGTATAAAAATAGATCAAATACCATTATTTGTATGGGCTGTAGTAATTACAGCAGTTTTATTATTACTATCATTACCAGTATTAGCTGGAGCCATTACAATACTACTAACTGACCGAAACATTAATACATCCTTTTTCGACCCTGCAGGGGGTGGAGACCCTATTCTATATCAACACCTGTTTTGATTCTTTGGTCACCCAGAAGTTTATATTTTAATTCTTCCTGGTTTTGGAATAATTTCTCATATTATTGCTCAAGAAAGAGGTAAAAAGGAAACATTTGGAGCCCTTGGTATAATCTACGCAATAGTAGCAATTGGAATTCTCGGATTTGTCGTATGAGCACATCATATATTTACCGTAGGAATAGATGTAGACACACGAGCTTATTTTACTTCAGCTACAATAGTTATTGCTGTCCCTACTGGGATTAAAATTTTTAGATGATTAGCAACCCTTCACGGAACTCAATTTTCTTATAGTCCATCACTTCTATGAGCATTGGGATTTGTATTCCTATTTACAATTGGTGGTCTAACAGGAGTAGTTTTAGCAAATTCATCAATTGATATTACCTTACACGATACATATTATGTGGTAGCCCACTTTCACTATGTCTTGTCTATAGGGGCAGTATTTGCAATTATAGGAGGATTAGTTCACTGATTTCCTTTATTTACAGGAGTAACATTTAATAACTATCTATTAAAGGCACAATTTTTAATTATATTTATTGGAGTAAACTTAACATTTTTCCCACAACATTTCCTTGGATTAAGTGGTATACCACGACGATACTCAGATTATCCTGATGCATATACAGCTTGAAATATTATATCATCCCTTGGTAGAACAATTTCATTAATTGGAGTGGTCCTATTAATCTACATTATATGAGAAGCTATAGTTTCACAACGACAAGTACTAAGAACATTAAATGTAAATACTTCCATTGAATGATATCAAAAATTACCTCCTATAGAACATAGCTATGCTGAATTACCAATCCTATTAAAGTTTTAATGTGGCAGAAAAGTGCTATGGATTTAAGCTCCATCCATAAAGGAATATCCTTTCATTAAAAATGGCAACATGAGCCCAATTAAATTTTCAAGATGCTGCATCACCTATAATAGAACAATTACACTACTTCCATGATCATACTATGATAGTTTTAACTGCTATTACTATATTAGTAGCTTACATTCCAGCGGCAATATTTTTTAATAAGGATATTAATCGAAATCTACTAGACGGACAAAAAATTGAAACTGCTTGAACTATTTTACCTATATTTGTTCTTTTAATTATTGCCATACCCTCACTACGATTACTATATTTACTGGATGAAGTAAGTGAACCATCTGTTACATTAAAAACAGTAGGACATCAATGATACTGAAGATATGAATATTCAGACTTTAAACAAGTTGAATTTGACTCGTATATAATTCCATATAATGAAATAGAAGTAGGCGGATTACGACTATTAGAAGTAGATAACCGAACTACCTTGCCTATGCAAACTCAAATCCGTATTCTAATTACTGCAGCAGATGTATTGCATTCATGAACTATTCCGGCATTAGGAATTAAGGTTGATGCAACACCAGGACGGTTAAACCAAACAAGATTCTTTATTAATCGTCCTGGAATCTTTTTTGGTCAGTGTTCAGAAATTTGTGGAGCTAATCACAGATTTATACCAATCATGATTGAAAGAGTGAATATTAAATCTTTTATTAACTGAATTCAAAACATGAGTGAGGCATCATTAGATGGCTGAAAGTAAGCATTGGTCTCTTAAACCAAAATATAGTAAAGTTACGAAATACTTCTAATGAAGAAATTAGTTAAATAATAACATTAGGCTGTCAAACTAAAATTACTAAATAATTAGTATTTCTTGATTCCTCAAATAGCACCAATAAGATGAATTTTATTATTTATATTCTTTTCATTTATATTAATTGTAATTAATACATTAAACTACTATCTATTTAACCCCCACATTAATATGACAGATCAAACTAAAAAAATTGAAATTAAAAATAACCCTTGAACATGATAACAAATCTATTTTCTGTATTTGATCCTTCAACTTCTATATTTAATCTATCAATAAACTGAACCTCAACTATAATAGCAATCATTATTATACCAATAATATTTTGACTTATCCCAACACGAATAATAATCTTATGAAATACTGTAACCAGTACACTCCATAACGAATTTAAAACCTTGTTAGGACCAACTAGCATAAATGGATCAACGTTTATATTCATTTCAGTATTTTCACTAATCCTGTTCAATAATTTCATAGGGTTATTCCCATATATTTTCACTAGAACAAGTCATCTAGCATTTACATTAACTTTATCTTTACCTCTATGAATTAGATTTATAGTATACGGGTGAATCAATCACACTCAACATATATTTGCCCACTTAGTTCCTCAAGGAACACCCTCAGTACTAATACCTTTTATAGTATGTATTGAAACGATCAGAAATGTAATTCGACCAGGTACCCTAGCAGTACGATTAGCAGCAAATATAATTGCTGGGCATTTACTTATAACACTATTAGGGAGAACAGGAACATCAATTTCATATTCAATTTTAACTCTGCTAATTATTACTCAAATCGCATTATTACTTTTAGAATCCGCAGTGTCAATTATTCAATCTTATGTATTTGCAGTTCTTAGAACACTTTATTCTAGAGAAGTAAACTAATGTCTAATCATAATAATCACCCATATCATTTAGTAGATCAAAGACCATGACCTTTAACAGGAGCAATCGGAGCAATAATAATAACATCTGGAATAGTGAAGTGATTCCATACTTATAATAATGACTTGTTGCTTATTAGAGCCTCAGTACTAATCTTAACCATAATTCAATGATGACGAGATGTAACACGAGAGGGCACTTATCAAGGATTACACACTTATCCAGTAGTAATTGGATTACGTTGAGGAATAATTTTATTTATTTCATCAGAAGTATTATTCTTTGTATCATTTTTCTGAGCATATTTCCATAGTAGCCTTTCTCCCACAGTAGAAATTGGTAGTACATGACCTCCAAAGGGAATTATACCATTTGATCCAATATCAATCCCAATACTTAACACATCTATTCTACTAGCATCAGGAATTACTGTAACATGAGCACATCATAGATTAATACAAGGAAATCATAGTCAAGGAATACAAGGATTATTCCTCACTGTATTATTAGGAGTATACTTCACAATCCTACAAGCATATGAATATATTGAAGCCCCATTTACTATTGCTGATTCAGTTTACGGATCAACATTCTTTATAGCAACAGGATTCCACGGAATTCATGTAATTATTGGTACTCTATTCTTATCTGCATGTTTAATACGACATTCCATAGAACACTTCTCAGCATCACATCACTTTGGCTTTGAAGCGGCAGCATGATACTGGCATTTTGTTGATGTAGTATGATTATTCCTTTATATTTCAATTTACTGATGAGGTAAATATTTATCTAATATAAAAGTATATTTGACTTCCAATCAAAAAGTCTGAATAATTCAGGATAAATAATTAATTCAATCCTGATCACTTCTACAGTTTTAATTATAATTACAACAGTAATCATAATATTAGCATCAATTCTATCAAAAAAAAGTGTAGTTGACCGTGAAAAAAGATCACCTTTTGAATGCGGATTTGACCCCTTTAATAAATCACGAATCCCCTTTTCCCTCCGATTTTTTTTAATTGCAGTAATTTTCTTAATTTTTGATGTAGAAATCGCAATCCTCTTACCCATAATTGAAAGAATTAATTCATCAAGAATTATATCCTGAGGGATAGTATCAGTAATCTTTATTGTAATTTTATTAGTAGGACTATATCATGAATGAAATCAAGGAGCCTTAGAATGATCTAGATAGGGTAATAGTTAATTATAATTTTTGATTTGCATTCAAAAGGTGCTGATTTACTCAGCTTACCTTAAATAAGAAGCGAATTTTGCAATCAGTTTCGACCTGATCATCTTGATGTTAAATCATCCTTATTTAAATTAGTTGAAGCCAAAGAGAGGCATATCACTGTTAATGATAAAATTGAATTTAAATTCCAACTAAAAGAGTATGTTGATCAAAATGAAGCTGCTAACTTCTATTTTTAGCGGTTTAATTCCGTTTATACTCTTATTTATGTAGTTTATAAAAACATTACATTTTCAATGTAAAAATAAAAGTTAACTTTTCATAAATATTTAGAGATTCAAAATCTTCTTAACAGCTTCAATGTTAAGCTTTATATAAGCTATCTAAATAATAAAGAATTATTAATAAAATTAATCAAATAAAAAATAATATTAAATAAGTTTTTAAAAAATTATTCTGATATCTTTGAACAAAGACAGTTAAATTTTTAAATATAGAATACATCCCCTGGGCACCAAAATACTCACATCACCCCTGATCAAATCTCTTCAAAAAGTATCCTCCTGAATTTAATGGGTAAATATAAACACCACGAGTTCTAATATAAGGTATAAATCATATTCTACCAAGAAAAAAAGAAATAAACACTATAGATATTGAAATTAAGGAAGAAGAATAGTAACTTATCGAAATCTGATAACCAAATATTGCACCAGTAAATCTAACAATTAAAGCAAGTGTTTTATACAAAAAAGGTATACAAATTATGGAAGGAATATTAAATAAAATTCATCTGAGAATTCTACCCCCCATAATAGATATAAAAACTATAAATATTATCCCCTTCAATATATATCAACTGTCATCTCTAATACCATTACAGGTAGAATAATTAAAAGAACCTCTTATTAAATAATAAATCAAACGAAAAGTATAACAAGCTGTTAAACCAGTAGAAAAAAAATATAAAATAAAACTAATAACATTCAAATTAGATAATAAACATATTTCCAAAATTAAATCCTTAGAATAAAACCCAGCCAAAAATGGAAATCCACACAAGGCCAAATTAGATACCATAAAACACGATGAAGTTAAAGGAAAAAAATTAATTATTCCCCCCATAAATCGAATATCTTGACAATCACCCAAGTTATGAATAATAACTCCAGCACATATAAATAATAATGCCTTAAATAAAGCATGAGTCAAAAGGTGAAAAAATGCCAAATTAGGATATCCTATCGATAAAATACTTATTATTAACCCTAACTGACTTAATGTAGATAGAGCAATAATCTTTTTTAAATCAAATTCATAATTAGCACCAATACCAGACATAAATATAGTTATACCACCAATTAAAAGTAAATATTTTCCAGCACCTCTTTCTACTACCAGAACATTAAACCGAATTATTAAGTATACTCCTGCAGTAACTAAAGTAGAAGAATGAACTAAGGAAGAAACGGGAGTAGGTGCTGCTATGGCTGCAGGAAGTCAAGAAGAAAAAGGAATCTGAGCTCTTTTAGTTATAGCGGCAAAAACCATCAAAACAGAAATTATAATTCCTTCAAATTCACTAAATATATAATTTAAATAAAAAATATAATTTCAACTACCATAATTTAATATTCAAGCAATTCTTAATAAAAAAGCGACATCACCTAAACGATTTGATAAAACAGTTAATATTCCAGCACTATAAGACTTAAAATTCTGATAATAGATAACCAACAAATAAGAAATTAACCCAAGCCCATCTCACCCTAATAAAATTGAAATCATATTAGGTCTAATAATTAAAAGTATCATAGAAAGAACAAATATAAGAACTAACAAAATAAAACGTGAAATAAAAGGATCACCCTCCATATAATTATTACTATAAAAAATAACTATTCTAGAAATAAATAAAACAAACCCTATAAACACTAAAGATATATAATCAAAAAGGAATGTCATCACAATATTTATGGAATTCAAAGAAACAACTTCCCACTCAATAAAATAAGACAAGTCAAACAAACAAAAATATAAACCCAAAAATAAATTTATTATTGATAAAATAAATAAAAATAAAGAACTAATATAGCATACATTTAAACGTCAATTAATGACCTAAAGTAAAAAATTACATCCTTGACACCACAAATCAAAATTTTATTTAAACTATTTAAGTAAATATTATAATCAATTAAAAAATAAATCTGTCTTTAAAATAATATAATTTAAAGGAAATCAATGTAATAATAAAAGCAAATATTCACGATAAAATCCCGAATTACATCTAAAAATAGTAGATCTAATTTTACCGTGCTGTGTATAACTATATATATATAAAGTATAAGCAGCTCTAAAAAAAGATAAAAAAATAATTGAAATTATTCTAACCCAACTTCAACTTAAAATTCTATTTAATAAACTAATCTCCCCGAGAAGATTCATTCTAGGAGGGGCGGCCATATTACATGAACTTAATAAGAATCATCATAAACACATTCTAGGTATTAAGTTAATTAAACCCTTATTAATAAAAAGGCTACGACTACCAAGACGCTCATAAGTAATATTAGCCAAACAAAATAAACCTGAAGAACATAAACCATGAGCTAATATTAATATATAAGAACCTCTTAACCCCCAATTAGTGAGAGTTATTAATCCCGCAAGAACAATACCTATATGCGCAACTGAAGAATAGGCAATTAATGACTTTAAATCCACCTGACATAAACAAATTAAACTAACAATTACACCTCCTACCAAACAAATTCCTATTCATATAAAATTAAACTTTACTCCTAAGTAACTAATAAATGAAAAAACACGAAGTAATCCATAACCACCTAGTTTCAATAATACCCCAGCTAAAATTATTGATCCAGAAATAGGGGCTTCAACATGGGCCTTAGGTAATCATAAATGAAAAATAAATATTGGTATTTTAACCAAAAATGCCAATAATAAAGAAATGTAAGTAAAAATTCCAAACCCACTTATAGTAATATAACTAAATATAAATATATTCAAAGTATTAAAATTACTATTTACATTAAAAATAGAAACTAATAAAGGTAAAGAAGCAAATAACGTATAAAATAATAAATAGATACCTGCCTGTAAACGTTCAGGCTGATAACCTCAACCAAGAACCAAGAAAAAAGTAGGAATCAATGAACTTTCAAAAAACAAATAAAATATAAATAAATTTAATCTTATAAAAGTAAATAATAAGAATAAAAGTAAAAATAAGACTCCTACTATAAAAAAAGAAACAAAATTCTTATTAAAATAAATAGAAGAACTGGCCATAAATATTAAACAACAAATCCAAAATCTAAGAAAAATTAAACCATAACCAAGAACATCATAACCAAAATAATAACTTATATTACAAAATTGAAAACTCATATAACCTTCAATTAAAAATAAAAAAGTCAAGCAAAATAATAACACAGTACAAAATCAATAGTTAACAAAAAAACATAATGGGATCATAAAAATAATGAATAAAAGAAACTTTAACATTGCAATATTCTAAAAGAATTAAAATAATCATTACCATGTCTACGAATTATTGATACTAAAATGCCTAATCCTAAGGCACCTTCACAGACACCAAAAGTCAAAAAATATATTAAAAAATAAAGTTCAAAGTAAAAAAGTAAAACAAAAAACACATAAAAAAATAAACTAAGAACAATAAATTCTAATCTCAAAAGAGTAGACAGCAAATGCTTTCTCTTAGAAACAAAAGACCATAAGCCACATAAAACAAAAAAATAAAATAAATAATCATAAAATATTAACATTAGTTTTTGTAGTTTATAAAAACATTGGTCTTGTAAACCAAAATAGAGTGAAACACTCCAAAAACTCCCCCTCCCCTCCCTTTCATCAGAGAGAAACAATATGTTCATCCTTAATCTCCAAAATTAAAATTTTAATTAAACTACTCTCTGTATCAGACAAATCCTTACAATAACATTAATAATCTTAAACAGAATGGCCTTTTCTTCTATATGACATCCTATAAATATAGGAATAATCCTATTAACACAGACTCTAATAATATGTATTTTAATAGGTTTTATATCATATTCTTCTTGATTCTCATATATTTTATTTTTGGTATTCCTTGGAGGTATATTAGTTCTATTTATCTATATAACTAGAATTGCATCAAATGAATTATTCAAAAAAAGTATATATCTTACAACTTTTATTTTATTAACTTGCATTATAGTATTTATAATAACTATATTTATAGACCCTCTTTTAATAATGAATAGTAAAATAATAGATGTAGGTAGTTCTAGAATAATTATATCTCCTTTATATAATAATCCTACATCCATAATTACTGTATTTCTGGTATTATATTTATTTTTAACACTAATTGTAATTGTCTCTATTACTAGATTTAACAAGGGACCACTGCGCCCAATAAACTAATGAATAAACCATTACGAATTCAACACCCACTATTTAAAATTGCTAATAATGCTTTAGTAGACTTACCAACTCCTTCAAATATTTCAATTTGATGAAATTTTGGATCTCTATTAGGATTATGTCTAATTATCCAAATCTTAACTGGATTATTTCTGGCTATACACTATACTGCAAACATTGATATAGCATTTAATAGAGTAAACCATATCTGCCGAGATGTAAATTATGGATGAATTTTACGAACATTACACGCAAATGGGGCATCCTTCTTTTTTATTTGCATTTATCTCCATATTGGACGAAATATTTACTATGGTTCCTATAATTACATACATACCTGAAGTGTAGGTGTAATTATTTTATTTTTAGTTATGGCAACAGCATTTATAGGTTATGTTCTACCATGGGGACAAATATCATTCTGAGGGGCCACTGTTATTACTAATCTATTATCTGCTATCCCTTATTTAGGAACAACTCTTGTTCAATGAGTGTGAGGTGGATTCGCAGTAGATAATGCCACTCTTACTCGATTCTTCACCTTTCATTTTATTCTTCCCTTTATTGTAGCAGCTGCTACAATAGTACACTTATTATTTTTACATCAGACAGGCTCTAATAACCCAATCGGAGTTAATAGTGATTCAGATAAAATCCCATTTCACCCATATTTTTCATGAAAGGACATTATAGGATTTTTAATTATAATTATAATATTAATTATATTATCATTAATTGATCCATATATACTTGGAGACCCTGACAATTTTATCCCTGCTAATCCTCTAGTTACTCCTGTGCATATTAAGCCAGAATGATATTTCTTATTTGCTTATGCTATTCTACGGTCAATCCCTAATAAACTTGGGGGAGTAATTGCATTAGTTATATCTATTGCAATTCTATTCATTATACCTTTAATGAAAAGAAAGTTCCGGGGACTTCAATTTTACCCTGTTAATCAAGTACTATTTTGAATTATAGTATCAATTGTTATTTTGTTGACCTGAATTGGAGCACGACCGGTAGAGGATCCTTATATTATTACAGGGCAAATTCTTACTGTGCTATATTTTGCTTTCTATATCCTTCACCCTCTAATTATAAAGATTTGAGATGAAATCATTTAATAACTAATAAGCTTTTAGAAGCAAGTATTTTGAAAGTACAAGAAAAGATATAGTTATCTTATTAGTTTTACTAAAAATTGTACACTAAACTAAAAAGGAAATAATAAGGACCTTCATCCCAGCAAAGAAAATAAGATAATTTAAAGATACTGGTAAAAATCTCTTTCAGGCTAAATATATTAATTTATCATAACGATAACGCGGTAAAGTCCCACGAATTCAAATAAAAGCAAAAGAAATTATTACTAATTTAAAAATATATAAAAATGAAAAAAAATCACCGCCTAAAAACACTATAACAAATAGTATACTTATAAATAAAATACTAGAATATTCTGCCATAAAAATTAATGCAAATCCACCTCTTCTATATTCAACATTAAATCCAGAAACTAACTCAGACTCACCTTCAGCAAAATCAAAAGGAGTTCGATTAGTTTCAGCTAAGGATGAAGCAAATCAAATAATTATTAATGGAAAAGTAATAAATATAAACCATAATATATTCTGATATAAACAAAAAGAAAATAAATCATAGCCATTTGACAAAAAAATAAAAGAAATCAAGATCAAAGCTAAGCTTACCTCATAAGAAATAGTTTGAGCAACAGCACGAAGACCTCCTAATAAAGCATAAACAGAATTCGAGGATCATCCAGCAATTATAACAGTATAAACACCAATACTAGTACAACAAAGAAAAAATAATAGCCCTAAACCAAATCTAAATAAACCAAAATAAAAAGGCATAATTGACCAAATCAATAATGAAATGAATAGGCTAAAAATTGGAGAAAAATAATAAGGTAAATAATTTGAGACTGATGGAAAAGTTTGCTCCTTAGTAAATAACTTAATAGCATCAGAAAAAGGTTGAACAATCCCACAATAACCGACCTTATTAGGACCCTTACGAATCTGAATGTATCCTAAAACCTTACGCTCTAATAATGTTAAAAAGGCTACACCTACTAATACACAAATAAATAAAATTAACCCTTCCAATAATAACAAAACTATATCATTAAGCTGCAAGTACTATCTATAAGATCTTCTTATATTTATGAATTCTAAATTCATGGCACTTTTCTGCCAAAATAGTAATATTAATCAACAAAAAAAAATATTTCACAATTCTGGTCCTTTCGTACTAAGAACTGATTAAAATTGGAGATAGAAACCGACCTGGCTTAAACCGGTCTGAACTCAGATCATGTAAGAATTTAAAGGTCGAACAGACCTATAAATTAAGCGGCTACACCTAATTATTATCTTAATCCAACATCGAGGTCGCAAGCCCATCCTGTAAATATGAACTCTGGAGGAGGATTACGCTGTTATCCCTAAGGTAACTTAATCTAATAATCACTAATAATGGATCTAATAATCATAAATCAATGTTATATAAATAAAAAAGTTAAATGTATATTTTTGTCACCCCAACAAAATATAATATTATTTAAATACAATTATTTAAAAATAAATCAATAATATTATATAAAGATCTATAGGGTCTTCTCGTCTTCCAACATTATTTTAGCTTTTTAACTAAAAAATTAAATTTTAAAATAAATAATATGAGACAGTCAATTCCTCGTTAAACCTTTCATTCCAGCCCTCTATTAAAAGACTAATGATTATGCTACCTTTGCACGGTCAGTATACCGCGGCCGTTAAATTAATCACTGGGCAGGTCAGACCTTAAATACTAAATCAAAAGGACATGTTTTTGTTAAACAGGCGAGAATTATATTTGCCGAGTTCCTTATATTATCATTACTTAAATAAAATAATAAACAAATATTTATACTAATTTAATCATTATTGCTCAAAATATAAAATTAATTATGATATTTTAATAAAAAACTAAAAATAATAAAATTGATTAAATACATATATAAATTATAACACACTCTCTAATGATGGATAATTTTAACCCTACAAAAATAAGTCAAAATAAAATTTATAGAAAAATACAGAGCTTATCCCCTATAATCTTACCCTTAATAAATAATATATAAATAAATATAAAAATTAAATATTAAAGCTAAATTCAATTTAATTCTTAAAAAACCAGATACCTTTAAAACCGAATAAAATTTCTCCTCTAAATTATATTTTTAATAATTATGAAACATTAACTAAAATATTAAATTAGCTCTTTTAAAATCGAGATAAAAATATAAATTAATATATTTGATTAACCCTGATACAAAAGGTACTACAAATAAAGTATACTTATAAAAAACTAAATTTTAATTATTTAATCTATTCCTTCACAGTACTAATTTACTATAACAAAAATTCTTTTATCTTTAGGTTACAAAAATCAAAGATATTTCTCAAAATTTTAAATATAAAATAAAGTAAGATAATAATTATCAAATTAAACTGAATTGCACAGTTAATTTTTCAGTGTAAATGAAATGCTTTCTATCAAGCTCTAATTTGTATACCTTTCTAGGTACACCTTCCGGTACACCTACTATGTTACGACTTATCTTATTTTAAAATAAGAGCGACGGGCGATGTGTGCATATTTTAGAGCTAAAATCAAATTACCAAGAAAGTAATTTTACTTTTAAATCCTCCTTTATAATATTCATTAATAATATTAATCCGTATAAATAAATTTATTGTAACCCATCACCACTTATTTATAAGCTGCACCTTGACCTGACATATTATATTTTGTATTACTAGAATATTAACTTTCAAAAGATACTCTGATGACGGAGGTATACAAGCTGAATACAAAAATAAGTAAATTTTCATCGTGGATTATCAATTAAGGGACAGGTTCCTCTAAAAAGAATAAAATACCGCCAAATTCTTTGGGTTTCAAGAACATAACTATTACTACCCTGGCTCATTATTACATTTAATATAAAAGGGTATCTAATCCTTGTTTTTAAATTAAATTTCACAGAATCAATTTATACCTTTATCTAATAAAATTAAAATTTCACCTAAAAATGTTAAATTCAAAGGAATGGAATATTTGCCTGTTAAACCAATAATATTCATTTCTCTCTCACGTATAACCGCGGAGGCTGGCACGATTTTGACCGAAAATATATGAATTTCTATATCTAACTTTCATTAAAAAATAAAACTCACCACTACAATATAAAATATTAAATAATAATTAGTATATGATGTAACCATATAATGAATATTTCAGCAAGAATAAAACTTTAATTGAATAAAAATAAAATTTATATCAAATTCTATGAAAATACCAAATAAATTATGTAAAAATAAATAGTACTGATTTTTAAACGATTTTCCCCCCCTCCTTTTTTAACATCAAAGGAGGGGGTCATACTCCCTTAATGTTTCATGTAATATTAATAACAATTTATTTGTCATTTAACTATTTAATTATTATGTATTAGAATAATAAATAGTATATATCAAAAATTTTATTTATAATAATTCTTATTTAATTATTGGTAAGATAGATATATTTAATGGTGCTATATTTATTTAATAAATGATTATATTAATATAAATATTTTATATATATATATCAAAAATTTTATTTATAATAATTCTTATTTAATTATTGGTAAGATAGATATATTTAATGGTGCTATATTTATTTATTTAATAAATGATTATATTAATATAAATATTTTATATATATATATATCAAAAATTTTATTTATAATAATTCTTATTTAATTATTGGTAAGATAGATATATTTAATGGTGCTATATTTATTTATTTAATAAATGATTATATTAATATAAATATTTTATATATATATATATCAAAAATTTTATTTATAATAATTCTTATTTAATTATTGGTAAGATAGATATATTTAATGGTGCTATATTTATTTATTTAATAAATGATTATATTAATATAAATATTTTATATATATATATATCAAAAATTTTATTTATAATAATTCTTATTTAATTATTGGTAAGATAGATATATTTAATGGTGCTATATTTATTTATTTAATAAATGATTATATTAATATAAATATTTTATATATATATATATCAAAAATTTTATTTATAATAATTCTTATTTAATTATTGGTAAGATAGATATATTTAATGGTGCTATATTTATTTATTTAATAAATGATTATATTAATATAAATATTTTATATATATATATATCAAAAATTTTATTTATAATAATTCTTATTTAATTATTGGTAAGATAGATATATTTAATGGTGCTATATTTATTTATTTAATAAATGATTATATTAATATAAATATTTTATATATATATATATCAAAAATTTTATTTATAATAATTCTTATTTAATTATTGGTAAGATAGATATATTTAATGGTGCTATATTTAGTATTATAGTCGTTACTTTAGTATAAATTATACTAATTATATTACTAATGACATTATAATTTAAATATATAATTTAAGTAAAAATTCTATTTTTTTATATATAAAATAAGATGCCTGACAAAAGGGTTATTTTGATAGAATAAATCATGTAGATTGCTCTACTCTTATTATACATTGTAGAATTAAACTACTCTAAGAACATCAAAAATTCCTGTGCATCTTACACTAAAGTATAAAAAGATAAGCTAATTAAGCTAATAGGCTCATACCCTTTTTATGGAAGTAATAATCTTCCTCTTTTTAATTTTACTTAATCCATCCAATTTCGTATTCACTGCAAGCTTAATTTCAGGTACAATAATCTCATTATCCTCCTCTTCCTGACTAGGAATATGAATAGGACTAGAAATAAATTTATTGTCCTTTATTCCCTTAATTAACAAAAATAAGTCTGGTTATGAAACTGAATCAGCAATAAAATATTTCTTGGTACAAGCAATAGCTTCTATTTTATTCTTGATTGCTGTACTTATAAATGAAATAATTGATATTTCAATAAATAACTATTCATCATACTTAATTTCTAGTGCGTTATTAATGAAAATAGGAGCAGCCCCCTTTCATTTTTGATTCCCGGGGGTAATAGAAGGGATTGATTGAGTAAATTGCTTTATTCTAATAACATGACAAAAACTAGCCCCCTTCATCTTAATCTCATATAAAATAATAAATAATCTAATAATTATAGTAATCTTTATATCTACATTTATTGGATCAGTCGGTGGATTAAACCAAAATTCTATACGTAAAATTATGGCATATTCATCTATTAGACATCTAGGATGAATATTATCTTCAATAATAATCAGAAATAATCTATGATTATTTTATTTCACTATTTATTCTTTTATAAATTTAGCCATAATCTATTTATTTTATAGTCAGTCAATATTTTACTTATCACAAGCATTTTATATTAAAAATAATCCTTTAATTAAATTTTCAATAATAATTAGAATACTTTCACTAGCGGGCCTACCTCCATTTTTAGGATTTTTACCCAAGTGAATTGTTATCCAAACTCTATCTAGACAAGGATATTTCTTTATGTTAATTTTTATAGTTATGACCACATTAATAACTTTATATTTTTATATGCGATTAATATTTAGATCATTTATATTTATAAATCAAGAGCTCAAATGAAATTCAACAAAGACTTCATCTGAAATAATTAGTTTATTCATAATATTATCTATTATTGGTATTCCAATCACAACATGACTAGTAATATATTAAGACTTTATGTTAACAAAACAATTAACCTTCAAAGTTAAAAATATAAGTAAATTCTTGTAAGTCTTAGTAGATTATATCTACACCTTTAGAATTGCAGTCTAAAATCATAGATTGAATATAAGACTGGTAAAAGAGGTTATCCCTCCTATATAGATTTACAGTCTATCGCCTAAGTCTCGACCATCTTACCAAATATATTTGGGGTCATAATATATAAGTAAGTAATTGCGACGATGGCTATTTTCTACTAATCATAAGGACATTGGAACCTTATACTTAATCTTTGGAGCATGGGCAGGAATAATTGGTACGGCATTAAGAGTTTTAATTCGAATTGAGTTAGGACAGCCCGGATCTCTAATTGGAGATGATCAAATTTACAATGTTATTGTAACTGCACACGCCTTTGTAATAATTTTCTTCATAGTAATACCTATTATAATTGGTGGTTTTGGAAACTGATTAGTACCTTTAATATTAGGGGCACCTGATATGGCATTCCCACGAATAAATAATATAAGATTTTGACTTTTACCACCCTCATTTACACTACTTTTAGCCAGAAGAGTAGTAGAAAGAGGTGCTGGAACAGGATGAACTGTTTATCCCCCTCTAGCAGGATCAATTGCACATGCTGGAGCCTCTGTAGACTTAACTATTTTCTCACTACACTTAGCAGGAGTTTCCTCAATTTTAGGAGCTATTAATTTTATTACAACCGTAATTAATATAAAGTCCCCAGGTATAAAAATAGATCAAATACCATTATTTGTATGGGCTGTAGTAATTACAGCAGTTTTATTATTACTATCATTACCAGTATTAGCTGGAGCCATTACAATACTACTAACTGACCGAAACATTAATACATCCTTTTTCGACCCTGCAGGGGGTGGAGACCCTATTCTATATCAACACCTGTTTTGATTCTTTGGTCACCCAGAAGTTTATATTTTAATTCTTCCTGGTTTTGGAATAATTTCTCATATTATTGCTCAAGAAAGAGGTAAAAAGGAAACATTTGGAGCCCTTGGTATAATCTACGCAATAGTAGCAATTGGAATTCTCGGATTTGTCGTATGAGCACATCATATATTTACCGTAGGAATAGATGTAGACACACGAGCTTATTTTACTTCAGCTACAATAGTTATTGCTGTCCCTACTGGGATTAAAATTTTTAGATGATTAGCAACCCTTCACGGAACTCAATTTTCTTATAGTCCATCACTTCTATGAGCATTGGGATTTGTATTCCTATTTACAATTGGTGGTCTAACAGGAGTAGTTTTAGCAAATTCATCAATTGATATTACCTTACACGATACATATTATGTGGTAGCCCACTTTCACTATGTCTTGTCTATAGGGGCAGTATTTGCAATTATAGGAGGATTAGTTCACTGATTTCCTTTATTTACAGGAGTAACATTTAATAACTATCTATTAAAGGCACAATTTTTAATTATATTTATTGGAGTAAACTTAACATTTTTCCCACAACATTTCCTTGGATTAAGTGGTATACCACGACGATACTCAGATTATCCTGATGCATATACAGCTTGAAATATTATATCATCCCTTGGTAGAACAATTTCATTAATTGGAGTGGTCCTATTAATCTACATTATATGAGAAGCTATAGTTTCACAACGACAAGTACTAAGAACATTAAATGTAAATACTTCCATTGAATGATATCAAAAATTACCTCCTATAGAACATAGCTATGCTGAATTACCAATCCTATTAAAGTTTTAATGTGGCAGAAAAGTGCTATGGATTTAAGCTCCATCCATAAAGGAATATCCTTTCATTAAAAATGGCAACATGAGCCCAATTAAATTTTCAAGATGCTGCATCACCTATAATAGAACAATTACACTACTTCCATGATCATACTATGATAGTTTTAACTGCTATTACTATATTAGTAGCTTACATTCCAGCGGCAATATTTTTTAATAAGGATATTAATCGAAATCTACTAGACGGACAAAAAATTGAAACTGCTTGAACTATTTTACCTATATTTGTTCTTTTAATTATTGCCATACCCTCACTACGATTACTATATTTACTGGATGAAGTAAGTGAACCATCTGTTACATTAAAAACAGTAGGACATCAATGATACTGAAGATATGAATATTCAGACTTTAAACAAGTTGAATTTGACTCGTATATAATTCCATATAATGAAATAGAAGTAGGCGGATTACGACTATTAGAAGTAGATAACCGAACTACCTTGCCTATGCAAACTCAAATCCGTATTCTAATTACTGCAGCAGATGTATTGCATTCATGAACTATTCCGGCATTAGGAATTAAGGTTGATGCAACACCAGGACGGTTAAACCAAACAAGATTCTTTATTAATCGTCCTGGAATCTTTTTTGGTCAGTGTTCAGAAATTTGTGGAGCTAATCACAGATTTATACCAATCATGATTGAAAGAGTGAATATTAAATCTTTTATTAACTGAATTCAAAACATGAGTGAGGCATCATTAGATGGCTGAAAGTAAGCATTGGTCTCTTAAACCAAAATATAGTAAAGTTACGAAATACTTCTAATGAAGAAATTAGTTAAATAATAACATTAGGCTGTCAAACTAAAATTACTAAATAATTAGTATTTCTTGATTCCTCAAATAGCACCAATAAGATGAATTTTATTATTTATATTCTTTTCATTTATATTAATTGTAATTAATACATTAAACTACTATCTATTTAACCCCCACATTAATATGACAGATCAAACTAAAAAAATTGAAATTAAAAATAACCCTTGAACATGATAACAAATCTATTTTCTGTATTTGATCCTTCAACTTCTATATTTAATCTATCAATAAACTGAACCTCAACTATAATAGCAATCATTATTATACCAATAATATTTTGACTTATCCCAACACGAATAATAATCTTATGAAATACTGTAACCAGTACACTCCATAACGAATTTAAAACCTTGTTAGGACCAACTAGCATAAATGGATCAACGTTTATATTCATTTCAGTATTTTCACTAATCCTGTTCAATAATTTCATAGGGTTATTCCCATATATTTTCACTAGAACAAGTCATCTAGCATTTACATTAACTTTATCTTTACCTCTATGAATTAGATTTATAGTATACGGGTGAATCAATCACACTCAACATATATTTGCCCACTTAGTTCCTCAAGGAACACCCTCAGTACTAATACCTTTTATAGTATGTATTGAAACGATCAGAAATGTAATTCGACCAGGTACCCTAGCAGTACGATTAGCAGCAAATATAATTGCTGGGCATTTACTTATAACACTATTAGGGAGAACAGGAACATCAATTTCATATTCAATTTTAACTCTGCTAATTATTACTCAAATCGCATTATTACTTTTAGAATCCGCAGTGTCAATTATTCAATCTTATGTATTTGCAGTTCTTAGAACACTTTATTCTAGAGAAGTAAACTAATGTCTAATCATAATAATCACCCATATCATTTAGTAGATCAAAGACCATGACCTTTAACAGGAGCAATCGGAGCAATAATAATAACATCTGGAATAGTGAAGTGATTCCATACTTATAATAATGACTTGTTGCTTATTAGAGCCTCAGTACTAATCTTAACCATAATTCAATGATGACGAGATGTAACACGAGAGGGCACTTATCAAGGATTACACACTTATCCAGTAGTAATTGGATTACGTTGAGGAATAATTTTATTTATTTCATCAGAAGTATTATTCTTTGTATCATTTTTCTGAGCATATTTCCATAGTAGCCTTTCTCCCACAGTAGAAATTGGTAGTACATGACCTCCAAAGGGAATTATACCATTTGATCCAATATCAATCCCAATACTTAACACATCTATTCTACTAGCATCAGGAATTACTGTAACATGAGCACATCATAGATTAATACAAGGAAATCATAGTCAAGGAATACAAGGATTATTCCTCACTGTATTATTAGGAGTATACTTCACAATCCTACAAGCATATGAATATATTGAAGCCCCATTTACTATTGCTGATTCAGTTTACGGATCAACATTCTTTATAGCAACAGGATTCCACGGAATTCATGTAATTATTGGTACTCTATTCTTATCTGCATGTTTAATACGACATTCCATAGAACACTTCTCAGCATCACATCACTTTGGCTTTGAAGCGGCAGCATGATACTGGCATTTTGTTGATGTAGTATGATTATTCCTTTATATTTCAATTTACTGATGAGGTAAATATTTATCTAATATAAAAGTATATTTGACTTCCAATCAAAAAGTCTGAATAATTCAGGATAAATAATTAATTCAATCCTGATCACTTCTACAGTTTTAATTATAATTACAACAGTAATCATAATATTAGCATCAATTCTATCAAAAAAAAGTGTAGTTGACCGTGAAAAAAGATCACCTTTTGAATGCGGATTTGACCCCTTTAATAAATCACGAATCCCCTTTTCCCTCCGATTTTTTTTAATTGCAGTAATTTTCTTAATTTTTGATGTAGAAATCGCAATCCTCTTACCCATAATTGAAAGAATTAATTCATCAAGAATTATATCCTGAGGGATAGTATCAGTAATCTTTATTGTAATTTTATTAGTAGGACTATATCATGAATGAAATCAAGGAGCCTTAGAATGATCTAGATAGGGTAATAGTTAATTATAATTTTTGATTTGCATTCAAAAGGTGCTGATTTACTCAGCTTACCTTAAATAAGAAGCGAATTTTGCAATCAGTTTCGACCTGATCATCTTGATGTTAAATCATCCTTATTTAAATTAGTTGAAGCCAAAGAGAGGCATATCACTGTTAATGATAAAATTGAATTTAAATTCCAACTAAAAGAGTATGTTGATCAAAATGAAGCTGCTAACTTCTATTTTTAGCGGTTTAATTCCGTTTATACTCTTATTTATGTAGTTTATAAAAACATTACATTTTCAATGTAAAAATAAAAGTTAACTTTTCATAAATATTTAGAGATTCAAAATCTTCTTAACAGCTTCAATGTTAAGCTTTATATAAGCTATCTAAATAATAAAGAATTATTAATAAAATTAATCAAATAAAAAATAATATTAAATAAGTTTTTAAAAAATTATTCTGATATCTTTGAACAAAGACAGTTAAATTTTTAAATATAGAATACATCCCCTGGGCACCAAAATACTCACATCACCCCTGATCAAATCTCTTCAAAAAGTATCCTCCTGAATTTAATGGGTAAATATAAACACCACGAGTTCTAATATAAGGTATAAATCATATTCTACCAAGAAAAAAAGAAATAAACACTATAGATATTGAAATTAAGGAAGAAGAATAGTAACTTATCGAAATCTGATAACCAAATATTGCACCAGTAAATCTAACAATTAAAGCAAGTGTTTTATACAAAAAAGGTATACAAATTATGGAAGGAATATTAAATAAAATTCATCTGAGAATTCTACCCCCCATAATAGATATAAAAACTATAAATATTATCCCCTTCAATATATATCAACTGTCATCTCTAATACCATTACAGGTAGAATAATTAAAAGAACCTCTTATTAAATAATAAATCAAACGAAAAGTATAACAAGCTGTTAAACCAGTAGAAAAAAAATATAAAATAAAACTAATAACATTCAAATTAGATAATAAACATATTTCCAAAATTAAATCCTTAGAATAAAACCCAGCCAAAAATGGAAATCCACACAAGGCCAAATTAGATACCATAAAACACGATGAAGTTAAAGGAAAAAAATTAATTATTCCCCCCATAAATCGAATATCTTGACAATCACCCAAGTTATGAATAATAACTCCAGCACATATAAATAATAATGCCTTAAATAAAGCATGAGTCAAAAGGTGAAAAAATGCCAAATTAGGATATCCTATCGATAAAATACTTATTATTAACCCTAACTGACTTAATGTAGATAGAGCAATAATCTTTTTTAAATCAAATTCATAATTAGCACCAATACCAGACATAAATATAGTTATACCACCAATTAAAAGTAAATATTTTCCAGCACCTCTTTCTACTACCAGAACATTAAACCGAATTATTAAGTATACTCCTGCAGTAACTAAAGTAGAAGAATGAACTAAGGAAGAAACGGGAGTAGGTGCTGCTATGGCTGCAGGAAGTCAAGAAGAAAAAGGAATCTGAGCTCTTTTAGTTATAGCGGCAAAAACCATCAAAACAGAAATTATAATTCCTTCAAATTCACTAAATATATAATTTAAATAAAAAATATAATTTCAACTACCATAATTTAATATTCAAGCAATTCTTAATAAAAAAGCGACATCACCTAAACGATTTGATAAAACAGTTAATATTCCAGCACTATAAGACTTAAAATTCTGATAATAGATAACCAACAAATAAGAAATTAACCCAAGCCCATCTCACCCTAATAAAATTGAAATCATATTAGGTCTAATAATTAAAAGTATCATAGAAAGAACAAATATAAGAACTAACAAAATAAAACGTGAAATAAAAGGATCACCCTCCATATAATTATTACTATAAAAAATAACTATTCTAGAAATAAATAAAACAAACCCTATAAACACTAAAGATATATAATCAAAAAGGAATGTCATCACAATATTTATGGAATTCAAAGAAACAACTTCCCACTCAATAAAATAAGACAAGTCAAACAAACAAAAATATAAACCCAAAAATAAATTTATTATTGATAAAATAAATAAAAATAAAGAACTAATATAGCATACATTTAAACGTCAATTAATGACCTAAAGTAAAAAATTACATCCTTGACACCACAAATCAAAATTTTATTTAAACTATTTAAGTAAATATTATAATCAATTAAAAAATAAATCTGTCTTTAAAATAATATAATTTAAAGGAAATCAATGTAATAATAAAAGCAAATATTCACGATAAAATCCCGAATTACATCTAAAAATAGTAGATCTAATTTTACCGTGCTGTGTATAACTATATATATATAAAGTATAAGCAGCTCTAAAAAAAGATAAAAAAATAATTGAAATTATTCTAACCCAACTTCAACTTAAAATTCTATTTAATAAACTAATCTCCCCGAGAAGATTCATTCTAGGAGGGGCGGCCATATTACATGAACTTAATAAGAATCATCATAAACACATTCTAGGTATTAAGTTAATTAAACCCTTATTAATAAAAAGGCTACGACTACCAAGACGCTCATAAGTAATATTAGCCAAACAAAATAAACCTGAAGAACATAAACCATGAGCTAATATTAATATATAAGAACCTCTTAACCCCCAATTAGTGAGAGTTATTAATCCCGCAAGAACAATACCTATATGCGCAACTGAAGAATAGGCAATTAATGACTTTAAATCCACCTGACATAAACAAATTAAACTAACAATTACACCTCCTACCAAACAAATTCCTATTCATATAAAATTAAACTTTACTCCTAAGTAACTAATAAATGAAAAAACACGAAGTAATCCATAACCACCTAGTTTCAATAATACCCCAGCTAAAATTATTGATCCAGAAATAGGGGCTTCAACATGGGCCTTAGGTAATCATAAATGAAAAATAAATATTGGTATTTTAACCAAAAATGCCAATAATAAAGAAATGTAAGTAAAAATTCCAAACCCACTTATAGTAATATAACTAAATATAAATATATTCAAAGTATTAAAATTACTATTTACATTAAAAATAGAAACTAATAAAGGTAAAGAAGCAAATAACGTATAAAATAATAAATAGATACCTGCCTGTAAACGTTCAGGCTGATAACCTCAACCAAGAACCAAGAAAAAAGTAGGAATCAATGAACTTTCAAAAAACAAATAAAATATAAATAAATTTAATCTTATAAAAGTAAATAATAAGAATAAAAGTAAAAATAAGACTCCTACTATAAAAAAAGAAACAAAATTCTTATTAAAATAAATAGAAGAACTGGCCATAAATATTAAACAACAAATCCAAAATCTAAGAAAAATTAAACCATAACCAAGAACATCATAACCAAAATAATAACTTATATTACAAAATTGAAAACTCATATAACCTTCAATTAAAAATAAAAAAGTCAAGCAAAATAATAACACAGTACAAAATCAATAGTTAACAAAAAAACATAATGGGATCATAAAAATAATGAATAAAAGAAACTTTAACATTGCAATATTCTAAAAGAATTAAAATAATCATTACCATGTCTACGAATTATTGATACTAAAATGCCTAATCCTAAGGCACCTTCACAGACACCAAAAGTCAAAAAATATATTAAAAAATAAAGTTCAAAGTAAAAAAGTAAAACAAAAAACACATAAAAAAATAAACTAAGAACAATAAATTCTAATCTCAAAAGAGTAGACAGCAAATGCTTTCTCTTAGAAACAAAAGACCATAAGCCACATAAAACAAAAAAATAAAATAAATAATCATAAAATATTAACATTAGTTTTTGTAGTTTATAAAAACATTGGTCTTGTAAACCAAAATAGAGTGAAACACTCCAAAAACTCCCCCTCCCCTCCCTTTCATCAGAGAGAAACAATATGTTCATCCTTAATCTCCAAAATTAAAATTTTAATTAAACTACTCTCTGTATCAGACAAATCCTTACAATAACATTAATAATCTTAAACAGAATGGCCTTTTCTTCTATATGACATCCTATAAATATAGGAATAATCCTATTAACACAGACTCTAATAATATGTATTTTAATAGGTTTTATATCATATTCTTCTTGATTCTCATATATTTTATTTTTGGTATTCCTTGGAGGTATATTAGTTCTATTTATCTATATAACTAGAATTGCATCAAATGAATTATTCAAAAAAAGTATATATCTTACAACTTTTATTTTATTAACTTGCATTATAGTATTTATAATAACTATATTTATAGACCCTCTTTTAATAATGAATAGTAAAATAATAGATGTAGGTAGTTCTAGAATAATTATATCTCCTTTATATAATAATCCTACATCCATAATTACTGTATTTCTGGTATTATATTTATTTTTAACACTAATTGTAATTGTCTCTATTACTAGATTTAACAAGGGACCACTGCGCCCAATAAACTAATGAATAAACCATTACGAATTCAACACCCACTATTTAAAATTGCTAATAATGCTTTAGTAGACTTACCAACTCCTTCAAATATTTCAATTTGATGAAATTTTGGATCTCTATTAGGATTATGTCTAATTATCCAAATCTTAACTGGATTATTTCTGGCTATACACTATACTGCAAACATTGATATAGCATTTAATAGAGTAAACCATATCTGCCGAGATGTAAATTATGGATGAATTTTACGAACATTACACGCAAATGGGGCATCCTTCTTTTTTATTTGCATTTATCTCCATATTGGACGAAATATTTACTATGGTTCCTATAATTACATACATACCTGAAGTGTAGGTGTAATTATTTTATTTTTAGTTATGGCAACAGCATTTATAGGTTATGTTCTACCATGGGGACAAATATCATTCTGAGGGGCCACTGTTATTACTAATCTATTATCTGCTATCCCTTATTTAGGAACAACTCTTGTTCAATGAGTGTGAGGTGGATTCGCAGTAGATAATGCCACTCTTACTCGATTCTTCACCTTTCATTTTATTCTTCCCTTTATTGTAGCAGCTGCTACAATAGTACACTTATTATTTTTACATCAGACAGGCTCTAATAACCCAATCGGAGTTAATAGTGATTCAGATAAAATCCCATTTCACCCATATTTTTCATGAAAGGACATTATAGGATTTTTAATTATAATTATAATATTAATTATATTATCATTAATTGATCCATATATACTTGGAGACCCTGACAATTTTATCCCTGCTAATCCTCTAGTTACTCCTGTGCATATTAAGCCAGAATGATATTTCTTATTTGCTTATGCTATTCTACGGTCAATCCCTAATAAACTTGGGGGAGTAATTGCATTAGTTATATCTATTGCAATTCTATTCATTATACCTTTAATGAAAAGAAAGTTCCGGGGACTTCAATTTTACCCTGTTAATCAAGTACTATTTTGAATTATAGTATCAATTGTTATTTTGTTGACCTGAATTGGAGCACGACCGGTAGAGGATCCTTATATTATTACAGGGCAAATTCTTACTGTGCTATATTTTGCTTTCTATATCCTTCACCCTCTAATTATAAAGATTTGAGATGAAATCATTTAATAACTAATAAGCTTTTAGAAGCAAGTATTTTGAAAGTACAAGAAAAGATATAGTTATCTTATTAGTTTTACTAAAAATTGTACACTAAACTAAAAAGGAAATAATAAGGACCTTCATCCCAGCAAAGAAAATAAGATAATTTAAAGATACTGGTAAAAATCTCTTTCAGGCTAAATATATTAATTTATCATAACGATAACGCGGTAAAGTCCCACGAATTCAAATAAAAGCAAAAGAAATTATTACTAATTTAAAAATATATAAAAATGAAAAAAAATCACCGCCTAAAAACACTATAACAAATAGTATACTTATAAATAAAATACTAGAATATTCTGCCATAAAAATTAATGCAAATCCACCTCTTCTATATTCAACATTAAATCCAGAAACTAACTCAGACTCACCTTCAGCAAAATCAAAAGGAGTTCGATTAGTTTCAGCTAAGGATGAAGCAAATCAAATAATTATTAATGGAAAAGTAATAAATATAAACCATAATATATTCTGATATAAACAAAAAGAAAATAAATCATAGCCATTTGACAAAAAAATAAAAGAAATCAAGATCAAAGCTAAGCTTACCTCATAAGAAATAGTTTGAGCAACAGCACGAAGACCTCCTAATAAAGCATAAACAGAATTCGAGGATCATCCAGCAATTATAACAGTATAAACACCAATACTAGTACAACAAAGAAAAAATAATAGCCCTAAACCAAATCTAAATAAACCAAAATAAAAAGGCATAATTGACCAAATCAATAATGAAATGAATAGGCTAAAAATTGGAGAAAAATAATAAGGTAAATAATTTGAGACTGATGGAAAAGTTTGCTCCTTAGTAAATAACTTAATAGCATCAGAAAAAGGTTGAACAATCCCACAATAACCGACCTTATTAGGACCCTTACGAATCTGAATGTATCCTAAAACCTTACGCTCTAATAATGTTAAAAAGGCTACACCTACTAATACACAAATAAATAAAATTAACCCTTCCAATAATAACAAAACTATATCATTAAGCTGCAAGTACTATCTATAAGATCTTCTTATATTTATGAATTCTAAATTCATGGCACTTTTCTGCCAAAATAGTAATATTAATCAACAAAAAAAAATATTTCACAATTCTGGTCCTTTCGTACTAAGAACTGATTAAAATTGGAGATAGAAACCGACCTGGCTTAAACCGGTCTGAACTCAGATCATGTAAGAATTTAAAGGTCGAACAGACCTATAAATTAAGCGGCTACACCTAATTATTATCTTAATCCAACATCGAGGTCGCAAGCCCATCCTGTAAATATGAACTCTGGAGGAGGATTACGCTGTTATCCCTAAGGTAACTTAATCTAATAATCACTAATAATGGATCTAATAATCATAAATCAATGTTATATAAATAAAAAAGTTAAATGTATATTTTTGTCACCCCAACAAAATATAATATTATTTAAATACAATTATTTAAAAATAAATCAATAATATTATATAAAGATCTATAGGGTCTTCTCGTCTTCCAACATTATTTTAGCTTTTTAACTAAAAAATTAAATTTTAAAATAAATAATATGAGACAGTCAATTCCTCGTTAAACCTTTCATTCCAGCCCTCTATTAAAAGACTAATGATTATGCTACCTTTGCACGGTCAGTATACCGCGGCCGTTAAATTAATCACTGGGCAGGTCAGACCTTAAATACTAAATCAAAAGGACATGTTTTTGTTAAACAGGCGAGAATTATATTTGCCGAGTTCCTTATATTATCATTACTTAAATAAAATAATAAACAAATATTTATACTAATTTAATCATTATTGCTCAAAATATAAAATTAATTATGATATTTTAATAAAAAACTAAAAATAATAAAATTGATTAAATACATATATAAATTATAACACACTCTCTAATGATGGATAATTTTAACCCTACAAAAATAAGTCAAAATAAAATTTATAGAAAAATACAGAGCTTATCCCCTATAATCTTACCCTTAATAAATAATATATAAATAAATATAAAAATTAAATATTAAAGCTAAATTCAATTTAATTCTTAAAAAACCAGATACCTTTAAAACCGAATAAAATTTCTCCTCTAAATTATATTTTTAATAATTATGAAACATTAACTAAAATATTAAATTAGCTCTTTTAAAATCGAGATAAAAATATAAATTAATATATTTGATTAACCCTGATACAAAAGGTACTACAAATAAAGTATACTTATAAAAAACTAAATTTTAATTATTTAATCTATTCCTTCACAGTACTAATTTACTATAACAAAAATTCTTTTATCTTTAGGTTACAAAAATCAAAGATATTTCTCAAAATTTTAAATATAAAATAAAGTAAGATAATAATTATCAAATTAAACTGAATTGCACAGTTAATTTTTCAGTGTAAATGAAATGCTTTCTATCAAGCTCTAATTTGTATACCTTTCTAGGTACACCTTCCGGTACACCTACTATGTTACGACTTATCTTATTTTAAAATAAGAGCGACGGGCGATGTGTGCATATTTTAGAGCTAAAATCAAATTACCAAGAAAGTAATTTTACTTTTAAATCCTCCTTTATAATATTCATTAATAATATTAATCCGTATAAATAAATTTATTGTAACCCATCACCACTTATTTATAAGCTGCACCTTGACCTGACATATTATATTTTGTATTACTAGAATATTAACTTTCAAAAGATACTCTGATGACGGAGGTATACAAGCTGAATACAAAAATAAGTAAATTTTCATCGTGGATTATCAATTAAGGGACAGGTTCCTCTAAAAAGAATAAAATACCGCCAAATTCTTTGGGTTTCAAGAACATAACTATTACTACCCTGGCTCATTATTACATTTAATATAAAAGGGTATCTAATCCTTGTTTTTAAATTAAATTTCACAGAATCAATTTATACCTTTATCTAATAAAATTAAAATTTCACCTAAAAATGTTAAATTCAAAGGAATGGAATATTTGCCTGTTAAACCAATAATATTCATTTCTCTCTCACGTATAACCGCGGAGGCTGGCACGATTTTGACCGAAAATATATGAATTTCTATATCTAACTTTCATTAAAAAATAAAAC